>ML975263.1:209547-231486 GCA_010015605.1 Decorospora gaudefroyi
CGGCAGCCTGTTCAGCTTCTTGTTGCATCTTCTCTTGTTCAGCGGCAGCCTGTTCAGCTTCTTTTTGCTGCATCTTCTCTTGCTCAGCAGCGGCTTGTTCGAGTTCCTGCTGCTGGTTCTTATCGGCCTTCTGTTGCATCTTCTCTTGCTCAGCGGCAGCTTGTTCGAGTTCCTGCTGCTGGTTCTTGTCGGCCTTCTGTTGCATCTTCTCTTGCTCAGCGGCAGCTTGTTCGAGTTCCTGCTGCTGGTTCTTGTCGGCCTTTTGTTGCATCTTCTCTTGCTCAGCCGCAGCCTGTTCAAGTTCTTGCTCCTGCTCTATCGAGCCTTGATCTACCATGTTGTTAGTCAAGGTAAAATCAACGAAGTCATTCTGGGGCGTACCTTGGTTGTTGTTGGCGTTCTTTGCCTTCTCCTCGCCCTGGCCCTGAGCGCCCGCATTACCATTATCTTTATTCATGTCCTGGCCATTGCTTGCAGCTAAGAGCTCACTGCGGAGCTGAAGCGCCCTCTTGCCGATATCTTCCACTATAGCTGCCTCTCGGCGACCGAAATTCGTAATCGGCGTTACAATATTAGCCGTGTCAGGTGTAACCACAGGCCCCTTGACCGAGAAAGGTGTTGGAGCTGCTACCACTAGCGAGACCGAAAGGAGTGTGAGAAGGGAGATTGATGACTTCATAATGAAGGTATAGAATGAAGAGGAAGGAGTGGAATGATGTGTCTCGAAAAGTAATGAGCACAGCTCGTAAGAATAGAAGTTAAACAAAGGGTGCTCTGCACCGAAGAACGACTTGAAGAATTGAAGCTGGAGGTGCCGTTCTACCCGTCTTGAGAGATGGACTTATATATCTCTACCTGTTGGATGATCTGTTGAGGGGGCTAAGGCTCGAAATAAGGAAGGGCGAATCCCTACAATTCTCTTACAGGAACAGAAGCCTCGTCTCGCATAACAGCAGTAGATCAGGTTTGACAAGGCATCGAGCCCGTGGCCTTGGCTGTAAACGGTCGAATCAAACGCATGAAGTAGAAGAGACGATCGCGGGTGAGAAGGCTTACGCAAGCTTGGTACTAGTGAATTGCGCTGATGCTTAGATCTATCCCACTCCCGGCTTAAATCTATCTCTCGGCCTTGGCACAACGCCGACGCCCACATCCCCTCAAGTGCGCATCGCCAGCCTCAACCACCGTCACCAGCCGCCAGCGTCAACTTTTAAGGCCTAGAGTGTCGCTCCTAACGCACTCTTCTCCTGCTGTACTTAGGCCTGCGTAGAATTATTGCTAGTTGTAAATAAAAGACAAACGCCGGAGCCCCTTTACCACCCACTACCTCCTTTTCTTTTACGCCACAACAACAACATTATTTTGTCTACTAGACTCGCGGGTCTTAATCTACAGCCTCTAAAATATAGCACAACTCTTTTTTTAAAAAAATATTTCTTATGTTTTTGCCTTGTGCAGTGCTGCAGAAGATTTCTTATCTCCGGAGGTGGGCGCGCATGGACTACGTTGGCGTCGTTGGCGTCGTTGGCGTCGGCGCCGGCGTTGTGCCAAGGCCGAGAGATAGATCTAAGCCGGGAGTGGGATAGATCTAAGCATCGGCGGTGAATTGAGGCCGTGGAGAAGATGCAGGCTGGGGTCGAACGCGCTTTGTTTGAGGACATGTTGCAGACAAGCCAGGGGCTCTGTGCTGTGTACTACCACAGTATGTTGGGCCCAGTTGGGGACATCTTTTCTAAACGCATAAGTTTGGTACGTGACTGAGGCATCCAGGCAGACATGGGGCTGAAGCTTGACCGGTTTCGTAAACTCCAACGCCCCAGCACCGACCATCGGGCCACCAGAGCCTAGACTCATGTCATAATTTTGTAACTTAACCCATGATGGTGCTGTGTACGGATACTGTTACTATATACGGCCATCACGCCTGTCGTAGTTTCAGTGTACGCCAGAGTTGGAGAGACCCGAAGGCGGTCCCGGCTTCATGATCAAAAGGAGGGCGCTGGAAGAGACGTTGTAGCTGACGTTAATGGCGGCGTCTCAAAGAACGGAAAGCATGTATACGGTAGAGTGTCGTTATGGGCATGGCACTAGGAGTACAATGAGATGTTCGGATGCGCTTGCTTCTGAAGTTCTGCATGCGCGGGGGTGGGAGGTAGGAGCGATGGAGCGCCTGGCCAATGGGAGATGCGGCATTGCACATCCCGCACCTAGCCTCTAGCCTCGGCTGCGACTTTTAGACATCGTCATCTCGAGATATGGTCAAGGTTTGGGGCTTTTGAAGCTTTGCTTCTATTGCACTCTCCCTCATAGAGCATTGTTCGAGCTGTGTTGCAGTGCGGGGTCCATCGGCTTTGTTAAGACGCAAAGAGGCTGTCAATTCCCATATTTACGTTCTTTGACTCCACAACACCATGGCTACGACCAGATCAGTTCCCGCGTCGATAACACGGCGGCTGCTGGCGACGCCACGATGCGCGCGCCTATCCGTCCCATCTCTTACATGCGCACCATCACCACCACGAACTCGACCTGTACCCGACCTGTACCGCCCCGCTGTCCGGATCGCAGGTCAAAGACGGGCTCTCTCCACGACGCCATGCACACGACTCGCCGCGGTAGACGACGTGTTCGATCCGCGGTCGATAGAGCGCGAGTCGGATCAGGTCGATGTGCTCATCGTGGGTGGAGGGCCGGCGGGCCTGTCTGCTGCCATCAAGCTGAAGCAGCTTGCGACGGCAGCGGGCAACGACGACTTCCGGGTATTGGTGCTGGAGAAGGCTGGTGAGTTGGGCGACCACATCGTGTCCGGCAACGTTATCGAACCTTCTGCGCTCGACGAGCTGCTGCCAGACTGGAGATCCGAGGACAACCTGAACCGCTTCGCCGACATCACACCGGCGAAAGAGGACCACATGTTCTTCATGACCAAGAACAACGCGCTCCCTTTACCTAAACCGCCGCAAATGAACAACCATGGAAACTACATAATAAGCTTGAACCAGATGGTCAAGTGGCTAGGTGAGCGCGCCGAGGAAGCGGGTGTCGAAGTCTACCCTGGCTTTGCTGCGTCGGAGATACTGTACAACCACGAGGGCGTCGTGCAAGGTGTAGCTACCAACGATCTCGGCATATCGCGCGAGGGGAAGGCGAAAGACTCGTTCGAGCGAGGCATGGAATTCCATGCGCGCGTCACATTGCTGGGCGAAGGCTGCCATGGCAGCTTGTCCAAACAGATCATCAAAAAGTACGACCTGAGGCGGGACAGCCAGCATCAAACATATGGCCTTGGTATCAAAGAAGTTTGGGAAGTCCAACCAGAGAAGTTCAAGTCGGGACTCGTCGTGCACTCCATGGGCTACCCACTGCCGAAGGACACGTATGGCGGTGGCTGGATGTACCATTTTGGCGACAACATGGTCAGTATTGGGCTGGTAGTTGGATTAGACTACCCGAACCCATGGCTGGCTCCTTATGGCGAGTTCCAGAAGATGAAGCATCACCCATACTACAAGGACGTACTGGAAGGCGGTAAATGCATCTCATACGGTGCGAGGACGCTGATCGAGGGCGGATTTCAATCAATACCAAAGCTTGCATTCCCTGGTGGCGCCCTTCTTGGAGATGCGGCGGGGCTGCTTAACCTACCAAAGATCAAGGGCACACACAACGCAATGAGATCAGGCATGTTGGCCGCAGAGGCGACTTGGGACGCTTTACAAGCCAATACGGACGGTGGCACCGTCTTCCTCTTTGACTACGAGGATAAGATGCGGAAGTCATCGGTCTGGTCGGAGCTGAAGACGGTTCGAAACATGCGCCCCTCCTTCCATACCCCATTGGGTATCTACGGAGGAATACTGTACTCTGGGTTGGAGGCATATGTACTCCGAGGCAAAGCTCCTTGGACGCTAAAGCACGGCAAGCCTGACCACGTCGCGACAAAGACAGCAGACGAGTGTCAGAAGATTGAGTACCCAAAGCCTGACGGCCAAATCAGCTTTGACATCTTGACAAGTGTCAGCAGAAGTGGCACGAATCACGAAGAGGATCAGCCTTGCCATCTCCAGGTCAAGGATTACGATGCACATGCCCAGAAGGAATGGCCCAAGTACAAGGGTGTTGAGAACCGGTTCTGTCCTGCAGGTGTCTATGAATATGTCGAGGATGACAGCAAGGAGCTGGGCGTAAGATTCCAGATCAACGCCCAAAAGTGAGTTTGTAATAACCCTTGGCCAAGAACAGTCTGAGCTAACCACGCCTAGCTGTGTCCACTGTAAAACCTGTGATATCAAGGTACCTGATCAAGATATCAACTGGCAAACTCCGCAAGGTGGTGAGGGACCAAAGTATGTGCTTACCTGAGATGGACGCCGCGCAAGACAGTGCGCCTAGTTTCCTAAGATGATAGATAGGTCGTGGACCGGACACCCGGGAATGTGTACACTAAGAATCATGGCAAATGTACATACTGCTACTGCCCAACCGTTGTTGCTGCCCAAGTTTGTAGAGCCCTGGGGTATATGTGGTAAGGGGCAATGCTCGTACCGCCTCTATCACTTCTATGGTGCATCTAAATCTAGAGACAAGACAAGCTATTCGCCGACCGCGTGATACTACCTCTGTTTGACTGAAGATGCATCCTCCATCTCAATAATAATAATGGCCTCGCTGTCGCGGCATCTCAAGATGCCGACAACCGATCCCGCACGAACCACTGGGAGCTTACCTAAGCAAAAGGGCTCGTGCGTTTGGTGCTTACCTAAGCGCAGCTTGGCAAACGAGGCGTTGGGCTAAACTTCGTCTCCGCCGTTCGTCACCGTCTCCCGATCACCATCCTCCATCCTCTGTCCGTGCCGGACCATACATCGATAACGGATCGGCCATCATCTATTTGCGAACCATTATTGTGGAAAGCCAGAGACTTACACTACTTTCAGCCTCAGCAATCCGAGTGCGCAACAAGTGCACTCGGCCGGCCTTCTAGGTCCTCGAGCTTCAGCCTTTGCGCGGCCATCCTGCTCTCGACGCCGAAGTCTCCCCCCAAGGTACGAAGCATCGTCTGTCGTGAATCCACAGGCCACCTCTCGTGCGCCCACCTGGTCCCAGTCGTTACGCGCGTCGCTAGTCGCCGGTTCCCTGTTGTATGCTGTCGCGTCTTCCAGGACGGAGCTTTCCCATTCCTCTGCACACGATGCGCGCTCCTTTGCTGGCTCACCTTCACTTCATGGACATGTGCTCACGAGATTCTCCAGACTAGGTTAGCATTAGGATCAAACTCAGCTCCACTGCAACCACCTTCACCATGACCGAAGTATCATCCACCCGCCTCTACCTGGGCAACCTTCCCCGCACTGCCACCAAGGCAGACGTCGAAGCGCTCTTCCAGACACATGGCACCGGCGAGATCACCGAGATCAAGCTCATGAACGGCTTCGGCTTCATTGAGTACAAGGACGCCATGGACGCGCGCGACGTCGTTCCTGGTAAGTTGTCCCTCCAAAATCTCGTAACGACAATGCGCTAACCTCCAGTACAGCCTTCCGTACGTTGCAAGCCTATAAATTCTTCTGACATTTTGCGCCTAACCGATCATAGATGGTAGCGACTTTATGGGCGAGCGCCTCATCGTCCAGTTCGCTCGCGGCTCCCGTGCTCGCAACGAGAACTTCACTCCTCACGAGCGCGTCCCACCGCGTCCTAGACGTACGCCTTTCAGGATGAGGATTTCGAATCTTCCCGTAGAGACCAGCTGGCAGGTCAGACTCCCCGATATTGGATTTCCCCCCAGATCCCTGTTATGGCCAGCGTACCATTTCTGGACCAGCTATGGCTTTGTACTCGCGTGATTACCGTACTACATTCTGGATTTGGACTCAACCTGACTTCATTTCTATAGGACCTGAAAGACTTTGCCCGCCAGTCTGGATTGGACGTTGTCTACTCTGAAGTCGGCCGCGAGCGCGATGGCACTGGGTGAGTGAAGCATGACTAGAGCTGTTCAAGCAACTGTCCTAACCCAATGCAGCTTCGTCGAGTACGAGACGGCCGCCGATCTCAAGACCGCTGTCGAGAAGCTGGACCGCCGTGAGTTCAAGGGCCAGGAAGTCACCTGCATCCAGGACGTCTCTGATCCTCCCCCACCTCCTCCATTCAAGCCGCGCGCTCCTTACGGAGGCCCTGCTGGTCCAGATGACCGGGGTCGAGATAGGTATCGCTCGCGCTCCCCTATGGGCCGTCGGGGTGGCGGATACCCTCCTGCTCCGTACGATGACTACTACGACCGTCGTGGTCCTCCTCGTGGCTATAGCCCTCGTCGCGATGACTACCGCCGCCGCACTCCACCCCGCGAGTTCTACGATAGGCGTGAGGGAGGTTATGGCCGTTCGCCGCCTCGTGGTCGCATGCCTGATGAGTATGGCCCACCGCGTGCGCGTCACCCTGACGATCCTTATGATGCTAGGGCCGGACCTGCTCCTCGTCGCTACGATGACCCGTACATGAACGGTCACGGGCGCCCTTACGAGGGAGGACGACCCCCATCCCCGCGTGGTGCTCGCCCTCGTAGCGCGGGGGGTCGCCCGCCTTACGACGCCCCACCCGCGGACTACGTTCCTCGTGGTCGCTACTAGTACCTGTAAAGCCATCCACTCCAGTTATCTGCCGAGCCGTACTTATCTGCCTAGTGCGCTATCTCGAAAGGACACTCATGGGTAACATGTCTTCGCACTTGATGGAGGCTGGAGTGATGGAAAGGCCTGAACTGTCGGTCAAGGATCAAACGAGATCAATCATGCGTTTTCCTGTTACTGTTTCTGGTTCCTTTCGGATGCGTGGTTACTGGACCTTGTTTTGTCTGTACCGTTTCTGCTCTATGGTGGATGTCACTAGTTCATCAGCTGAGGGAGGAGTGGTCCGTCAATTCACGTTGTATGTGGAGGGGAGGTCTGGCTGGTGTATGGAGTCTCTGATGTCATGCCATCATAGTGGCTCGAGGGGCTGCTTTTCTTTAACTTCAAAAAGCCGTTCGAGGACCCATGGTCATGCTTTGTCTCATTCCGATTGCTTCCTTTCGGCTTCTTCTGTACACTATTATGACCCTGCGATACTCATGCAGAACCATTTGCTGGCCCGGCTCATGGAAGATAATGAATAACGGTGCCTCACTTAATTCTTCCCATGTTTCCTATCCACAGTTGAAATATAAATGCGCTCTAGACTCAACCTGACGAAGCTATAATATGTTGCTTCTGCTTCTCTGACGGCCCAGCACTGTCACATCATGCACGACACCAGCGTACGGCTGCTCTTTTGCCTTGCCGTTGCACCAACACACCGGGTACCTAGCATGTGGGATACCGCAGCAGCAGCAGCAGCAGCAGCGGTAGATGTGTATCAAGAGCATTTGCGCGAAACGTTACTTTCCCAGAACATTTAAACTTTTTATAGGCCAGTAATTTGAATTGACCGTTTCATTTTACTCGCAAATGTGAATATACGACTCTCACTTTTTTCCCTCGAAAGTGCAAAACGAAAATTGGTATAATGTTCTACTCTCGCGTAGCAGTCTTCCCCAATGTAAGCCAGTCAACGCCAAAAATGCATATACAACAAGGCAATTATGTCGTCCATATAGTTGCGTCGAATGGGAGCGACAGGACAGACGTGTATCTACAGCTTGGACTTGGTGCCCTTGCGGGTGACAGTGCACTGGATCAAGCCGTTGGGATCAGATTGGGGAGCCAGGACGGTGGCATCTTTGCCGAGGTTCTTGATGCCCTTGTGCCACGAGAGGTCTGTGACGGCGTTAGAGAGCTAGAAGCTAGAAGGGTGACTGAAATTTAACATACCAATCTCGAAGTAATGCTTGTTGGGCAGGGAATAGTCGACTGCCTCAACCTGAGGGATAGCAGCCAGGATGAGGTCGCACATCTTGTACATGGTTGCCTGCACACTAGCGCTGTTGTCTTCGGCAAAGACCTTCATAGTAATGTCTCTTGCCGCTTTCCACGCGGCGTTGAAATCTACCGCCTTGACCTCGGCCACGTTCTTGAACAGCTTCCATTGCCAACCGGCCTCGATCTCAGTGCTGAGGATGCGATCCCAAGTCTCGGGCAGTCTGGTGTACTCATCACGGTGGAATCCGTGGAAGGCGGACCCAGTGCTCTTGAGTACGAGCAGCTTCTCGATCTTGGACCGGATGGAGACGCCCTCGCCCTCCCTTGTGACCGACTCGATTACGCGTGTCTCCTCGCCGTCGCGGAAGAAGGAGTGCGGGTGAGGCTTGCCATCGATGTTCATGCGCGTCCATCGGTGTTGGATGATCTTGACGTGGGCGGCGTGGATGTGCGAGTACGTCTTGATGAAGTGATCACCGATGATGGCAGCGAACTGCTCGGGCGGGTCGATGGGGTGCTGCTTCGCGAGTATGTACGTGGTTTGCTTCTGGGTGTCGGTAGCGACGACGACGGAATTGTTTGCGTTGGTGTAGCTGGCAGATGTGAGCAATGTTGCACGTTTGTTTCTAGGTCAGGGGGTCTGACGAGGTCTCAATGTCTCCCTCGAGCAGGATGCGCACGGTTTGCTCGACGATGGTGTGGATGCCGGTCTTGGGGTCCTTGTCGACCTTGTATAGGCGGACATTGTCCTTGCCGTAGCGGGCGTAGCTAAGCTGAGACATGGCAAGTGGAGGTTCAAAGGGAGAAAGGTAAGAGTACTGGAGGGCGACGTCGAGTAACAAACAACTGCAATTGATCCAGGGCAGGGGAATGAAGCTATTGGGGAGGGTGGTGGTCTGGATAGATATACGTTCGAGACGGCACCTTATCTGACGGGCGGCACGCGGAGAGCACCGAACTGTACGAGAGGGGTCTACCCGTGAAGCAATCGACGCCGACGGAGAGGCGGCGAGAACGCGTTTCAATTCGTTGACATGGTCGTCGGCGAGCTCCGATCAGTACAGGAGTGGCCCTGGATAGCGGCGCAAGGCGTGCACGTGACAGCCTGCGAACAGCTCGCCGTCGAGACATGCAACTAGAGAGCAGAGCCTGCGCGGAACCTCGAAGGTCGGCATTTCAATCCCTGCGCATCAGGCCATGCTGGTGAGGTTTATACAAGCAGTCCGAGTAAACGCGCGTGTGGAGTCTTGGAGGAGTGGGAACTGTGCACGGACTCGTGCAGCCGCTGCCCGCAACATGTCCGCAGTACGGTAAGACTGGGCTGGGCTACTACCTGGGATGCAAGGCGCCATTTCCATTTCCACTCTCACTCACTCACACTCGCACTCGCACCCACCAGACTGTCATTACACAACATTGCAGCTCCACACTCCCTCGCCTCTGCCACGGCCGCTCCTTCCCCGCTTCCTAGCCACACCGTCCGGCTACGGTCAGGTACTGCCGCGCGGACGACTGCACACCACCCGCGAACGCTCATGAGGCAAGACGAGGGCACCGCCGTAGGACCGACATGCGATGCGGCTGGCAGGAACACGGTTAAGGCGCGCTCATGACGCCATCAGCACGCTCCGTAAACAACCAGGCCGACGCCGCCGACCAGAGCTCCCTCCTCGCGCCCACGACGACGAGAGATGGCCGCTCCATGTCGTCGGCCGGCATGGCGAGCGCGCGCGGGGGGCAGGCCTCGTATGCCTCGTATGCAACCGCTCACACGGGCCCCGGCAGCTTCAACACCGCCCTGACGAGACCCGCGACCGCGCAGGAGGGCCGCCTCCGCCCGGACTTCGACATGCATGCCATCACCGTGGGGGACAATGACGCAACCACCACCGAGCAGCGGCAGGCAGAGCTGCAGGATCAGATCGAGAAAGAGACCAAGATCAAGATCGGCTCAGAGAATCTGCTCGAGGCATTGAATGCCAAGAACGCGAAGGACAGTAAGAATCAGAGGCTACAGGTCGAGGAGCAGCTGAACATATCGAACCGCAAGTTGGCGCAGCTGCAGTCGGGACTGGCCGCAGAGAAGCAGAGGGCAAAGGAGGTCAAGTCACCACCCGCCGACCCGCAGAGCCGACTGTCGTACCTGTTCCGGCGGAACCTCTCGCGGTCACCGTCGCGGCATGTTGTGCAGAAGGCAGAAGAGGATGAGGATGAGACCGAGTCACCAACTTTCGTCCTGGCCGAGATATTGCAGGCGCTGGAAGTCCGCGGCATGCAACCCGAGTACTACGTCGAGAGGGCCAATTCTTTAGTCGTCCTCTTCAAACGTCACCCGACGCTGAAGTACGACTTGGCTTGGTCCATCTTTGGGCTACGCATGCAAACAATGCTCCTCAGCGACAGTCGTGAGGTTGTTGCAGCTGCGTATCGAGTCATGCGCTACTCCTTTACCGACCGCAAGTCTCTCCGCATCGTGCGAGCTCTCCATACCGATTACCTTGTCATCTTGTCCTTGGTAAAGGAAACCAAGGCCAGCGTGGAGCGCGAGCAGGCACTGAAGTTTGTCAGAGCGTTCCTGGATGTGAAGGGAGGTGTCGACGAAATTGGTCGCGCCGTAGTCCGCATTATCGTGGCCGTGGCCGAGCATGCAGAAGACCGACTGAGGAATATCGCAACGCTCACGCTAGCTGAGATTCTCGTCCGAAAGCCTTCCCTACTTGTCGCAGCTGGCGGCATGGGTGCCCTGGCCGACGCCCTTGGGGAGGGAAGTTACCATGCCGCCGAGAGTATTGGCACTTCGTTCCTCTACCTCCTTGATACGCCCAGAAGGCGTCGTTTCTTACGCTCCGGACGCGAGTTGGAAGCTCCATTTGCCATGTTCACCGATGCAGACAGCGTACATGGTCATCTGCACGAAGAGAAGCTCAAGGCCAACGCCAAGGTCATCGCATCTTTATTGCGCAGCTGGCCCGGACTGCTCACGCTCTCGATGAACAATTTCCTTCCTCTCCGATCTCTGCTGTGGTCATTGCAGATCCCTACTCCTCATGTTCGGAACATCCTCTTGGAACTGCTGTTTGATCTGCTGAGGATTAAACCACCGTCCTGGTCCTCTTCCTTCCTCGCTGGCCGACGACTCACTACGTACGGCCGCGTTACGAACCTGAAGAATCAACAGATCAAGGATGCCTCTACTTCTAGCAGCCCCGAGGACGACACCACCAAATGGAGCTTACTGGACCATTATGTTTCGGTCGTGTTGGCTGCATTCTTACACGCGGGCTTGGTTCCAGCACTGCTGCATGCCGAGGAGGAGCCTTTGACACTTCCCTTGAAGCGCAAGACAACGCTGCTCATCGGAGAGGTGTTGAAGATGGCAAACGAGCTTCTGCCGCCATCCTGGAGCGCACAGCTTCAAGTCCTTCCACAACTTCTACATTCTGCGGCAAGGTTCCAGTCTGAAGACCGCTTTGTCGCTATCGGCACGATATATCAAGTAGACAGCATCAACAGAACTCTCTACCGTTCAGACCCGACGTCACTATACACCAACAAGGGTACCACAAATTCGGACAGCACTTCAACCACCCGAGAGACTGACCAAGCCAAGGTGCAAGCGGCCATGCAGGTGGATGAAGCCCAATTCCGGAACCTGATGGTCGAGACACAAGTTTTGAACACGGTCACCTTTCAGAAATGGAGATGGGATTTGATATCAAACATCATCGAGGGTCCTCTGCTCAACCCCAAACGATTGGATGAAGCGATAAAAGTGACAAAGTTCATACACCGCATCTTGGGATTCTATCGTCCCTTCAAGTACCGTTTCTCTGAGGTTAAGAACACCAAACCAAATCAACGCTATGTCCGGGCTGGCTGCGCCTTGATGCAGAGCCTTCTGCAGAATCCAGAAGGTGTCAAATACTTGATGGAAAGTAAATTCATTCGCCAACTCGCAGAATGCCTATCGCACTTCGACCGGATGAGCGGCTTGACTTCTGAGTCGCCCATCTTCCAGGCAGATCGCATGAACGAAACGCTTACCGGCGGCTACTTTGCGCTCTTGGGCGCTTTGACCAAAGACTCCCGGGGTGTTCAGATCTTGGAAAGATGGAGGGTCATCAACATGTTTTACCATATCGTAGAACTCAATGACCGTGACGACTTGATCCGGACGCTCTTGAGCAATATGGACTATACCCTGGACGGCCATCTACGCATCATCATCTCGAAAGCTCTGACATCATGCTCTAAGGAGATCCGTATATTTGCAACCAGATTGTTGCGCAAATACGCAACGAAGCCTATGCAGGCGAGCAGTTCCACTAGTGTTGCGGAATGGGCCATCAGGCTGCTTGTGACGCAGCTTTACGATCCGGACGTCGAAGTGTGCGAAGTCGCCATCAAGATCCTCGAGGAGGCTTGTAACCAGAAAGAGTCGCTTGAGTTTGTTGTGAAGTGCCGTCCGGCGTTGGATCACTTGGGCGAGATTGGTGCTCCGCTGTTGCTTCGGTTCCTGTCAACTTCGGTAGGCTACCACTATCTGGATGGATTGGATTACATCACGAGGGAGATGGATGACTGGTTCCTGGGAAGGAACGACACGTACGTGGCCTTGATCGAGGCTTCCATGGCTCGGGCACTTGCGGACATAGCAGAGAAACCGGCGACGCATCCGACCTACGACGACACACCCGAACCCAGCGACTACGGTCTCGTGCCTCCACATTTCTATCGAGAGCTTACCAGAACCAAAGAAGGATGCAAGCTACTAAGACAAAAAGGCCACTTCGACGAGTTTGCAGCAACGATCCGCGACTTTGCATCGGAAAACGACGACGCGGAAACGATACTCAAGGTCAAGGGCTGCCTATGGGCGGTAGGAAATGTCGGCTCGATGGAATTGGGTGCGCCGTTCTTGGAGAACTCAGACGTTGTAAAGTGGATCGTGCAGATCGCGGAGCAGTCCGAGGTCATGTCGCTTCGGGGTACCGCCTTTTACGTCCTAGGTCTCATCTCGCGAAGTCTTCATGGGCAGGAAATATTGCTAGAGTATGGTTGGGACGGCGTGGTCAACGATGCTGGTGAAGCGCTCGGATTCTGTCTACCATTGGACTTTGCCAAGCTCTTTGCGGTCAGTTTTGGACAACCTGTTCTCTCGGTGACCGTGCTAATACGTTGCAGATGAGGCCGTGGGTCGCGCAAGCAAACGATATGAGTTGGAACCGCAATGCAGAGATCAAGGTTGCTGTGACCCACAGCGACCCAGTCAACGCGCGCATCTTGAAGCTTGCGACCGACTTGGGGAACACGGTGCTCGCGAAGAAGGCTGCCAATGACTTGCAGGCGTAAGTAACAGCCTAACCAATAGAGGTAATCATGTGTGCTGATATACCTGCCACAGCATCAAAGCTAGGAAGGCACCGGGGTTCAGCAAACCATCCATCTTCCACAAGGTGATGCAGATCCTGGAAGCACATCACTTCCGCCTCCCAGCCTGTCGGTTCGTGCTAGATCTGTTCGACAAGCGGGTGCTGGAACAGATTGTGCTTGAAGAAGAAGACGACGGGGAGGAAAATGAGTCAAGCAGCGAGTCAGAGTCGGACTCGGAAGCGGACCAGACAGAGGCGACATAGCCATGTCGAACGGGTGTTCATGGGCGAAGAACCGAGGTTCTGGAAACGGGCGTTGAGGAGTGCTATGTACAGGGATGTCAATGTACGATAGTCAGTCATGTCGGCAGCCGAGCATGCGGCGGTCCTCTCGAATTTGTTTTGCATATGGAGTTCCACGGTAGTCAGGCACGCGAGCATGGAGCGGGAAGGGAGTGCATCGAAAAATCTTCAGCGTCGTGGGTGGGGAAATGAATGCAAGTCGTCACGACAATTCGGACCCTTCCGGTGCCCATGTATCTACAGGGTCCTCAGCGGCGGCGGCGGCGGCTAGGCGTCTCCGAGCGAGCGAGCCAGCCCTAGACGCGAGGGTGGCACATGGGAATCATGGGCTTGGGCTTGACGTCTGGTCTGGCAGTCCTAGTAGTACTAGTGGACGCGTGCTCCCATTGGCTGCGCAGTGCTTTGATTCGACGTCCATGACGCTTGCAAGAGCGTTGTAACTTGTCGCTGCGAGTCGAGGCTCTCAACGCCGCGCACTCAAGTACGGTCGGACGGTCGGCGGTCAGACGGTGGGGTGCGTGGAGTGCTGGGGGTGGGGTGTTGCTGTGAGGGCGAGGCGAGGCACAGGCAACTCGTGTGCTGCCCGCTGCCTCGTCGGCCGGTGACAGAGCCTAGAGGGTATTGCGATCAATGGGCCGTGCGCTTTTTTATACCAGCAGCGCCCAGGATTGGCCTAGGGCGCATCCCCGATGACGGGCTTTCTGCTCGATCCCTCGATCCCAGTACCCCAGAGCTGTGACAGAAATCGGCCGTCTCCCTCCATGACTGCGATAGTCTGATGGTCTGATACGCGCGACAAACCTACATCGCCGATCTTTCGCTGTCTGCCCAGCATGCATGACCACGACAATTCTGGCTCAGACGACTATGGGGCTGCTGCGTTCCGCTCTCTGCTGCAAACACCTTCACCGTCCTCGAGCCTCGCTGTCGCCACCCCGCGCTTGTGTATAAAACTGTCCGGCGTCTTGCAACCCTACTACTTATCTGGTACTTACTACTGCCATCTACCCCGGCCCCACCGTCGTCACCTCGCTCGAACCCTGCATCAGCACGCGCATTGACAGCCCGCCCGCCCACCGCCCACATCCCGGGCGCTGCAAGTTTCGACCGCCCGGTGAAGACGTGTCGTGAGGGTGATTAAGTTATTAACCCAGCTCCCCGGCCGCACGCTCGACACAGCCCACAGTCTCACACAGCGCTGTTTGCCTGCAGTCCCCGTCTGCCTCCGCTCCACAACCGTACCGTACCCGCGATCCGACCCAATCGACGGGCCGCCTGCGACTGTACATGGCTGCCGGAGCCATCGCACAACATCGCGCATCTACATGAATCGCCAAAGGACGAAAGGGTGCTCCATCGTCGACAGCGTTGAGCATTCCTTTGAGCTTCCGTTGTCAGCGCAGGCCTTCATGTGCGACGATGGGCGCCTGCCAGAGGCTTCACAGGCTGTGGCCCTCGATGCCCACCTCGACGCTCGTCAGCTGGTCCGTCTGGTGCAATGCCCGCGGTGCTCGCGGCCTCTGAGCACGCCGGTGACGCTGCCATGCGGTCACACCGTCTGCCGCGGCTGTCTGCCTCCACCCCAGCCTCGCACCAACATCTCGTATCCGAATACGCCAGATCGCCTCATGGGCATCGCCTGTCCGCTGCTGGGCTGCGGGGCCGAACATGCGTCTGCCGAATGCTCTGTCGACGTGACGTTGACCAAGTTGATGGATCTGATAAAGGCCGAGATAGTGCAGCACAGGCCATCCGCCCAAGATTCCCCTACACGCTTGGTCGAGATGTGCTGGCAGAACGACCATGATTCCACGCACGAGAAAGAGAAGGCATCCATGAGTCACCAGGGCCACCAGCGCGAACTGCATGGAGGACGTCTCGTGGCCACGTTTACCATGGCTGAGCTGGGCGAACTTCGGTACGCTTCCGAAGTGCACTACCAGTCGCTGTCGGCAAGTGGGGACGCCTACGAACAGCTTGACATCACACTGCTGGAACGGCTGCGGGACGTTACACACAAGGAGCTAGACTGTCTCGTCTGCTATAATCTCATGCTAGACCCGACAACGACATCGTGTGGTCATACATTCTGCCGCCGCTGCCTCGCTCGCGTTATGGACCACAGCAGCATATGTCCTTTTTGCCGAAGAGGACTGCATGTGCCTGCCTCCCTCCAGAACCAGTCTAGCAACGTCATACTCAACTCTCTGCTGAACGGACTGTGTCCGGATCTGGTCAATGCGCGCGCCGACGTCGTCAAGGCCGAAGAGCAGGCTGGCGACAACGTCATGAACGTCCCATTGTTCATCTGCACCTTGTCGCTCCCTTCGATGCCGACCTTCCTCCACGTCTTTGAACCACGATACCGATTGATGATGCGACGCGTAATCGAAGGCAGCAGACAGTTCGGCATGGTCATGTACAACCGCACACACGCTCCACAAGGCGATCTTGGTGCGACCCCGTTCCTGGAATACGGAACGCTACTGGAAATCGTCAACTACGAGCTACTTCGTGATGGGCGTAGTTTCATCGAAACACGCGGCATTGGACGCTTCAAGGTCAAGGCTCATGGTCTGCTCGATGGATACAACGTAAGCCGCATTGAACGCGTTGAAGATGTCTCTCTCGCGGAAGAAGCCACCTTGGAGCAGCGCGAAACCACAATGGCGAGAGATTATGCGGAAGCATTTCTCCGCGATCATCGCCACACGCAGCTACCACCAGAACTCGCGATTGAGACCTTGTCAACGCAACAATTACTCGACAGTTGCACAGCATTTGTCCGAGAAATGAGAGAAGCTAGCGCGCCGTGGCTTCGTGAGCGCATCATTCAGGTGTATGGGGAACCCCCGCAAGACCCCGCAACTTTCCCATATTGGTTTGCTTCCGTGGTGCCGATTGTTGAAGAGGAGAAATACGTGTTACTACAAACAGAGCGGGTCCGGGAACGCCTGAAGATTGTCTACTCTTGGATTGGGAGGATTCGCGGACAGCGATGGTAAGCTCCGTCTCTCCATTCATCCCGCACGCATAGCTCGGATTCCGGCCTCAGGAACATGGGCCATGCATGTTGCCTTGTGACATGAGGAAACGGTGATCGGGCGTGATCTCTAGCATATGCTAATCATGATCACGATAAAGACATGTATGGATAGCTTGAGGCACGCATACATGTCTATGGGCCCTGGGCGCACTCTACTTCTACACGACCTTTTCTTAGGCCAACAACTGACGAAATACTTATAGGTCTTCGGGCAATGCGTGTAGTATCCTATGACTACTGCTTGCTATCATCACCATCGGCACCGCCCTCCTATCCCCCCACCCAACACGCCATGCCGTCCACTTTCAGTAGTAGGCTTTGATCGTGTCCAGTCCACTACTTCTCAACAACACTCCATCACCGTCTCTCTCTCTTGGCCACAATTTGACGACATACCCCTGTTTCTACTCATGTGTCGCTCGGCTTTTTAAGCCAGCGTTCCATGTGTATTGTATTTTTTGTTACCGCTACGCACCCCGTTTTTTTCGCTTCTTCAATGATTACCCCCTTTCAGGAGGACCGGAGCTTGCCGTGTCCATGTTCATGACTTTTTAGACCCAGGTGCTAGCCTGGCTAGACCTCTTTTTCTTTTCTGTTTCTATTCGCGACGAAATGGATACTGCCATGTGTGCTTGAAAAGAAGGTTTCTTGGCAAATACTGTCATGAGGAAGGGATGTATTTGCATGGTTCGGAGTTTTCATAATAGCGCGCCCCCCTTTTTCCTGGCATTTCCGCTGCGGAGAATGGAGACAATGAGTTGTCTCTTTTGTGTCTTTGTTGCATGGTGGAGCCCCCTTGTTATGTATATAACAGGAAGATGTTTGATCGAGAATTACAAGTTACATATCTTATCTTCCACTGGCCTGGTGTTAGTGTAATTCATCGGTACGTACTTACCGCTGAATTGTTCTTGGTTTTTTCTTCTTCTCCAGATTGCTGCTATCTCGTGCGCATGTACTGTCTTTTGTTAGGTGAGGGCTGGTTTATCACGAGGGTAAATGCTTGATTGCTTGCGGCGCTATACATACGCATATAAAGTACTTGTCTAGAAGGGAGAAGAAGGAGAACTTTCTTACCATTCGCTCATTCACCGTCGGTAACATGGCTAATAATATTACACTAGACCTTTTGGGGACTCAACGCTTTGATCGCGTTGAAGAGAACTTTTGGTGCTGAATCTGTTATTAGAGATTCGTTAGATGGATGTCGGTCCTCTCTATGCGTACACGTATTCAGAACGGAAACCCCACACTTTGCCACCGATATCTGGCTCGGCAGCGGAGAGCGGCGAGACACTTTACGCAAATCAAACAAATGTACCACAAAGAAATACCTACCTGGACGAAGGCGGGTGCCGCGACTGGGATGTCTACAATTGCGCATCACGGGGAAAGGCCATCAGCAAGGCCGGACAGGACGTGGAAACCGAGGTCCTTATTCTGAGTATCAAACAGAACACGGGCTTGAACCTACAGTACCGCAATGCCATTGCATGGTGTTCGCGGGTCCAGGGAAGGTAGCTGTGAGGACCTGATCGCTCCTTCCGTACCATACAACCTACGTCCCCACCCCTTAGCGCCTCGCAGAACGAGATCAAAAATAACCGTGTCCTCCCAATTCGTTCAGCTGCCAGCTCTTCACCACGGCAGTCAATCAGGCCTTGTCGTCCCTCCTTCCCAATATCAACGTGGAAGAATTGAGCCGCTCGTTAGGAGCGCCTGACGAAAGACATGGGCGGTTCGACTACTGTATTGATCACGAGCCTTTCAGGTTTCATGAGATGCTCAGACAGCGAAATCAGACTTGTGAGCAAGGACAATGATTGGGCGCCTGACCCGTTTGAGTTGACTCCGCATGAACGACTTCCTCGCGTTTGTTGTTGTTCGCTCCAATGAAATACGCAAAGCTACGCCGCCAGAAGAAATGCCGACAACGAGGTCAGGTTAGTATAGAGAGGACCGACCCTGCATGTCGCTGAGGATTCGCCCACTACTGTCGAACGCACTAGAGAGAAGTTTAGGTCACGGTTCCTTCTTCCCTTGTTACCTACACCACAAAACATCACTTAGCGACCCACCGACTGCTAAGTGTTCTTGCAACAGTGCTCTCAATCTCACGTCAGAATGCCTGATCTCACTGCGCACTTCGTTTGCCGGCCCGCAGCCTTGGACCAAACGGGCTCCGGGACGTTTAATTTAACTTTGTGGTGAAGGGGAAAGTGAGCGCGGAACGAATCGGGCTTGTTGGTATATAAATACCACGACTATCCAACGTCCTTTTTTATATCTAAGTATTTATTTACATATACTACGACTAAGCTCTTGACTTCGAGTCTGCGACTTTTGAGGACTTTGATATAATACACTGATTACTATGTATGACCAAGTATTCACAATACGCTTTATTAACAACAGTTTAGGACCTTTGTTACAAATACCCTCCTCTACTTAATTATGTCCACCTCTCGTCCATCTTCTCCTCCACTACCTCCACCTAGTGGCTAGAATTCCCACTAACAAGGCTACTGGTTCCAACCCGCCCCGTGAGAATCGCACCGTTCGGAGACGGCAAACAGCTGCTTAGTCCCTAGCACAGTGGCACCGAGAAGACGTACGTGGTCGATGGGCTAGGCCTATCCCCCTGCAGCGAGGCCCGCGAGTTCGATTAGGTCTACATAGTTCTAGATAGCGAAATCTACAAAGTCACATAACCTTCTATTAGTTTAGTATTGTGTCGTTTGCGAAAGGTTTGCTTGTTGTTCTATGCAATACGTTGGAGGCGATGTGTGTGTGCTACGTGAATTTGTGTAAATTATAGTAGTATAGTATTTGTTTGTTTACGCCCTTGAGTCTGACTTTTTGGCTTTCTCTTAGAGTGTAGTAAAGTGTGTGATGTAAAGCTACGCATACGTCTTCTATATAAGGGGGGTGTTTGCTTTAAGTGTAGGTGCTGACAGCTGTTTGGTTAAGTGATGGGTTAGCAAGCGCGCGGTAGTTGGGATTTAAGTAGTGGTGGTTGCTATGCAAGCGCGCGGTAGGTAATATCTAATCACGTAGGGGTTGCTATTCAAGCATGCGGTAATTGATTGCGGTGTTCTAGGATATAAAGTCTTGGAAAGCGACAAGAGAAAGGAAAGTGCTAGTTATTAACGTAACCACCACTCTAGACAGCTACATCCTGTCGATTATTAGCACAGATACTAGTCTAGCTAAGGCTGTCGACGGCAGAACCATCTACTACAGTAAGTACGTTGTCAACGTTCACTGGTCCTACCTGCTAAGTATATGCAATAGACTTCATGACCTCGCGTTCTAAGCGCGTAAAGAGAACCTACAAAATCTAGCGATTCGAAGAAGTTAGCTGCCGGTCCCTGTTTCCTCATCCATCTGTATTAACTTTACTATTAGTTTACAACCTCTACGTGCTCTCTGTCACCTAAGAATGCCTTCTCTCACTTCACTATCGAGGGACCTAGGACAAACGGTCTTTGTAACTCGGAATGAGGGTAGAAGTGAAGGTGAAGGTGACTTTAAGAGCGGACCGGATCGCGCTTATGAAGAGATATATATACTGGTCTTGCGACGCAGTTCTATACAATCTCTTCCAATACTTATAAAAGGAGTAAACTCTTGGCTTTGAGTACAGTTATACACTCCTCAACCAAGTATACAACTTAAGGATGTACACCAACACATCCCACCAATACCATTCCCCATTAATCACCACTCATAAACCTCCAGAAACATGTCAACGCCCGGCTCATCCTCTTCTCCCCCGCCACCACCTCCAAACGGCCAAGATCCCAACAAGGGCACAGACGGCCACAAAGCGCCAACCCCTAGCAGCACTTCCACGATACCACCATCCGGCGACGGCAAGTCAGCACGCTCAGCGGCATGAGCACTCCCCTTCCACAACGCCTCAGCTTCAACAAAAACATACATGGTCGACCGCCTAGGCACATGTCACGTGATCGCTAGCTAGCATATATATATGTAGTAGGGTTCCCCCCGGTTCCCGTTCCTTAGTCATTCAATACGAGAGTATCCTCCATTCTTCTCCGATCGTCACAGCACACAGCCACGCTTCATCCGCACGACGGTCGACGACGCCCGCAGCTGGGCCCAGGTCTACACCATCTACGACGGGGACTTGTACGAGCATGTTGCTGCTACCCAGATCCCCGCTGGGCCCCTGAGCAACCCGTCGATGCCTGCGGCGTCTGGTGTCGCGAACCAGATGGTAGAAGTGGCTGCTCATGAGCACGCGGTTGCCACCGGGGGAGGACCGGTTGCGCAAGAGTACGCCGCTCTGCAAGTGCATCGTAACTGAAAAAAAGAATCGCCCTTTTTTTATCTCACTGTGTGTGTTGTGGTGTGGGGGGTTAGTCACTGACATGTAGCTAGACGGCGATGCATTTGATAACAGCGGAAACGAGGATAACGGCGACTCGTCGAATGAGGGTGCTGGTATGTAGATTTCCTTTTCCAAAAAAAATCTATTAGATTTTGTCGCTAATAGGCTCTTAGATTCTTCTTCCTCTTCCTCTAGTGCGGATGCGGGTTCGGGCTCTGGTGCTGTTTTAGACGAACAGGCCTAACCGGCTTGTAGTTCTACACCTTTTCTTAGGCTGCCATTTCTATTTGAAAGTTTTATTTCTTCTTGTTAGCCTTCTGCATACATTAAGACTTTAGTCTAGAGCGGGACCTCCTAATGAAGGCATTACACAGCGTTTAAGCAGTGTGGGTACTTATCCCAATAGAGGTTAAAGCTTATAGCCAATGGATGTAACACTAGTACAGCGGTCTCAAAATCCAAATTTGATGTTGCGTGAAAAGATTTTTGCAAATAGTCCTCAAAATATCGTAAGTGAAAATCTATTGGCTACCAACCCTTGTCCAACTTACCCTTGATATAAAATCTTACAAAAAAACGTAAAGAAGCGTGTTGGCAATCGAGCCACTGTACGTACGTAGACTGAAAGCACCTGATTACATAATTAGGTAGCCCGTGCGCAAGCTGTACTTCCTCTACGAGGTGCAACCTTGCTACTTCTAGTAATCAATCATCTACCCCAACTCGTTGCAACGACCGTTACTTGATTCAACCTTCCCTTTGCCGTATCAACAAAGCGTTTGTCCTAAGTATAGATACATTACCGTACAAGGGGATACCTTCTAAACGCGTGTAGGCTAGCGAATCTTTTCGTTTAACACATCTTCTCTTGCGAATACTTATGGATCACGAAGTCCCCTAGGATTTAAAATTAGCACTAAAATGAGTACTCACAAGCAAATGTTCCAGGATAGATCAATACAACGA
>ML975264.1:0-230676 GCA_010015605.1 Decorospora gaudefroyi
TCGATAATCTGGGGCGGAAAACCTCGTCGATCAAGGCTTAGGATCCACTGAACAAGAGACTGCTCTTCGACAGGCAGTAGCTTGCGTTTGTCTGATCGTATCTCTGATCGCGACTTGGTACCGTGTAGGCGCGTCCGTAGGGTCGTCCCTGGTACATCGTACGCCGCCGCGAGCGCGCGGATTGATTGACGTGGGTTAGACTGAAAGGATGCTATCGCAAGACTCATTCTGCCTTCACGAGAAGTCTGTTGAGGACGTGGTTGTCGCGTCATTGTTGTTGGCGCAGACAGAGTCGCGAGAATTTGGTGGGGTGCGCAGCTCACTGGTGTGCGCAGCTCACTGGTGGAACACGTTAACTTAGTTACCGGTTAACTAGTTACCTAACGTTAAAGTACCGGTACGCGAGAAAACGTGACAGCGCGACTTCCGCATTTTCCCCGCGATTCTCCACATTCGAAGATCAACCCTCACGATCATCTCCACCTCCACCTACCGCCTACAATCTCACCGAAACGAGTCTCACATCGACAAAACGTGACAATGACAGGAAGTAAGACGACCGAGTACGTCACCCTGGTGTCCAACGACGGCTACGAGTTCAAGCTCCTGCGCTCAGCGGCCTGCCTCGCGGGCACCATCAAGAAGGCGCTGGACCCCACGTGTAAGCGTCTCATCCCTAACACTCCATGTACATCAATCCGAAACAGCAGCTAACTCACTCTGATATCCAGCCGGCTTCATAGAAACAACGCAGAACCGCGTCGATCTACCCACGATTAAGTACGTCGACCCTCGTCCACGATAACCCGATTCTTATCCTATAGAAAACCCCGAAATCCCAGGCTAATGCGTCATTAACTAGTGGCGTGGTGCTGGAGAAAGTGTGTGAATACTTGTACTACAACCAGAAGCATGCAGAGAGCCGAGATGTTTCCGATATGGATATTCCACCGGAGTTGTGCTTGGAGCTGCTGATTGCGGCGGATTATTTAGATGGTATGTTTGTTGGTGGGTACAGTGGGAAGCATGGATGTTGACGAGTGTAGTATGAACGCCTACCTCAACTAGTTACCGCTCTATAACCGTCGCCGCCGTTGCGCGAGGATGCGCAAGGAGACCGGGGGTAGATGTCACCTTGGAAACCACCAACGGGGATTATGTGTCTTGGAGCTGCACCAAAGAGCAGCAGCAGATAACGAGGCCTGATACCTCCAGCTGTAGGTTTGGATCACCGGTAAAATCGGACGTGATGTAATCTGTCCAAGACTAGCATCAGTCTTTACAGCTAGCATCCCGATATCATTGGTACCTGCGCAGTATCCCAACGCCTGTACTATAGAGTATAGTCACTATACGAACATGAAAACTGAGTAGAACGTCTGTTTCGCAGAAAAATGTTACCCCGAAACGTCAAAGCAAAGGCTGTCAGCCATCGACAACCCTCGCTCAACCCAGTACCACATTCCGAATCGCTTCCCCAAACCTCCTCACATCCACCACTCTCGCATGCAAAATACCTCTCAACAGCTCTATAACATCCTTGATTCCCAAGCCACTCTTCCTCAGCCTCCACATGCCGCTCACAGCAAGCAAAACCGCCAGGCCCCGCATCGCCCTCCGTAATCTCATCTTCGCCACCCCTTTATTGGTATACTCGATATTCCAGTCACGCCACTTGGGAAACGCACAGCGGCGCCAGAAATCCACTTGCGTGAACGGATAAACCGTGGAGTTCCAGCCATCGGCCGTGTAATACCAGCTGGCGCAGCCGCTCTGCCAGACGGTATCTTTGAGCGCTGTTTGCATTTCGGTCGTGTAGCGGACTTCGGCTTCGTGCTTGACATCGACTGTACTGGCTTCGCCGTGGAGAAGGAGGCGGATGAAATTTAGGGAGTAGTTCACCATATCTAGAAACAAAAAAGAAGATACGGGTTAGCAATGCAGTCTATATCCATAGGAAACGAAGGGCTGGGGGGTTTGGTACGTACTCTCACTAGCCATGACGACACTGGAATGCCCCGTCGCGGTATTCGGTCCGAAAATCATCATAAAGTTTGGGAAGCCATCCATGGCAGTGCCCTGATATGCTTGGGCGCCTCCTCGGTCTGCCATGACTTGCACCAGGTCTTTTCCTCCTTTGCCAATGACTATGAGCGGGTGTAGCCAACGTGTAGTATCGAAGCCATTCGCTAGGATGATGACATCGGCCGGGACTTCTTTCTCCGGGTAATCCTCCTCTTTCGCATTCGGTGGGTACGTCGCGCCAGGTCCAATGACCACCCCACGCTCCGTAACGCGGCTCAGCGGCTGCGTCGTGAGATCGATTTTCGTATCGTTCAGACTCTTCAGCCAGCGCTTGTCGAAGATGCGTCTCTTGCAGCCTACACCGTAATCTGGCGTCATGATCTCCCAATACTTCTCCGGCAGGTGTTTTCGCATATAGCTGAGCGTCTCCGCTTCATAGATATCTCTCTGTTTCTGTGCGTACGGCGTGTTTGGGAAAAGCTTCAGGAAATTAGCTTCGGTGCCAGCAAAGACAAGGAAGCGGAGAAGATTCATCAGGCCCGGCACGTTTCTCATCAGCTTGGGACCATTCTTCTCCCACCATTCGTCCCCACCGGGCCCTGCGGGCGCAGGAACGACCCATGGTGGTGATCGCATCAGTTGGGTTACTGATTTGGCGTTGTACGGTGCGTTGGGGAGTCGTGGCACGAGCTGGGCAGAGCTACAGCCGGTACCTACAACAACAACGTTCTTGTCCGTGAGATCAACGGTATCGTCCCATCTCGCGGAATGGAACATTTTGCCCTTGAAGTTCTCAATCCCTTTAATCTCATCTGGCCACCCTCTCGGCTCTACCAATCCTCCCACACAGCTCACCACCACTTTTGCTTTTACGATTTCCGTCTCCGAATAGACCGCGTGCTCGCCCTTCTCTTGCACAATCTTGATGCGGTCCTTGGAGGAGAGGTCGCCCATGCCGGAGACCATACGGCGAAGCGTCACTTCCCATAGTTGTTCGTCGTCCAGCCATCTGCAAGCTTCGATGTCGGTATTCAGTTCGAATTTGTCCGTAATTTTGTACTTGTCGCAGACCTCGTGGTAGTAGCGAACGAATTCTCTGCCCGGTGGGTGGAACGAGGACCAGTTTGGGTTTTGGGCGAAGGAGAAGGAGTAGAATACTGCAGGGACATCGCTACATATGTATAAATTAGTTGCAATGCCCAGGTTTTTGGTCCGTTTATGTGGACGTTTTCAAGAAACTTACCAGGCTACGCCTGGATATCGATTGATCCACCACGTCCCTCCAATGCCTGCTTGACGGTCGAACACGCGGAACTGATCAAAGCCGAGTTGCTGCTTCAATTGACATGCCATGGCAATCCCGGAGGCGCCGGCTCCGACAATGATGACGGGGTAGTAGGTGTAGGCATCTTTCTCGTAGCCGTTTACTCTTCGGATTGTCTCTGATATCATTTCGCCGCTTCACGAAGCCGGGTTTTGGATGGGCAAGGCGGCAGCAAGGAGAAAAGGGGGAAGTGATGAGACGATGGGACGATTCGTGAGTCGTGGTATGTATTAGGTCTACCTACTCGACCAACAAGCCGAAACGCAAAGTAGAACGTGTGTGGAAGTGAGAAGATGAGAAGAGTGCTCGATGAGTAAACATTTTGGCGGCAATGGGGGGGCTTTGTCCATGTCGTGAACCCGTCTTGCGGGGGTGTTGCGGTTGGTGGTCTGAGCCTCGGTAGAGTCGTGGACCACTTTCGCAACTTTGGCTGGGTTCGGGGTCCAACATGTCGTGACTCCGTTCTCTAACCCCAGTGCAACTAACTAGTTCTTTCTTCTACTGAGGAATACATGATCGAGCACAGTCAGATGGGTTGAACCAACGTCATCCGTCTTCAAGTGGCAAATATCTTACACGCTCCACTAACCATAGATCTCCCCTAGGAGAAGGTCTTGGGGCCGTAAAGAAATTCATAAGTTCTGGTTGCGTAAGCTAAACATGTGCTGTGTAACGTAATAGTACTGTTGTGTATGTAAGAGTACTTCCCAATGCAGCGCTGTCTCACGTGGGAGCGCGGATAGCGCACGGACCCCAAAGCTTAGCCATTCGCGAACTTGTCATCGACTCCGGGGCGCTGCACAAAGCCGCAACCTAATGCTTCCCTCTCCACCAACACGCTAGCACCTGACGAGACAGGTCACAGAGTTGTCGCTCGCTAGGTATCATGGTACAACCTTGAATACGAGAAGTAGTACTCGTCTAAAATACGACCATGAACGGCATCGATGGCTCAGATCGTCACGTCAGGACAGAAGAAGGCATGGATCTAGGAAGCCTCAGCTAATGCCACCACGACTAATACCCCTTCAGCGCCACCGCCATCACTACTCGCCATCGTCCTCGATACCAATCCGCATGCTTGGGCGCATCTGTCCTCGACGCTCTCGCTCTCGACCGCCCTTGCGAATATCCTCGTCTTCATCAACGCGCACTTGGCCTCGGGAAATGCAAATGAAATCGCCGTGATAGCGTCACATTCCCATAAGACTACCTTCCTGTATCCAACGCCTGCCGCTCCGCAACCGCAATCCCGGCGTGGCGCGACAAATGGCGATGTTGAGATGAACGGAACCGCGACCGACAAAGAGCACCACACGGCAGAGAGCGCAAACAAGTACCGGCCCTTTGCTGTGGCAGAGAGCGCGATTCTGCACAACTTTGTTAAGCTACTGAACGAGACGAACGAAGGCCATCTTGAAGCGACGCCGACAACACTCATCGGCGGCGCCCTCTCCCTGGCTCTCACGCACATCAACAAGCAGACTATCCTCCACGCTCCAACGGCCGCCTCCGCTGAGAGCACCTCTCTCGCTGCTCTCGCCGATTCAGAAAACACCCACGTCGAGCGCGTACCACTCACGTCGCGTATCCTCATCGTCTCCGTGTCCGGCGATCTTGCGAACCAATACATACCTGTCATGAACTCCATCTTCGCCGCGCAGAGGAAACGGATACCAATAGATATCTTGAAACTGGCTGGAGATACAGTCCTCCTGCAACAAGCGAGTGATGCAACTGGCGGCGTATACATGAAGCCGGAGCGCCCAGAGGGGCTATTGCAGTATCTGATGATGGCCTTCCTACCGGATGTAACAGCGCGGACAAGCCTGGTAGTCCCCAGTGCTGGTGGTGTCGATTTCCGCGCCGCATGCTTCTGTCATAGGAAGGTAGTTGACATCGGCTTCGTTTGCAGTGTGTGCTTGAGCAGTAAGTCAAGCACGGCCATCTTCCCCCAACTCCGGCAAGTTGCTAACCTTGCTCAGTCTTCTGCAACCCAAATCTCCCTGATAATATCTGCCTGACGTGCGGGTCCTATCTATCACTACGCAGCGCCGTGACAAACACGCCGGCCTTGATACCGCGGAAGAAGAAGAAAAAGAAAAAAGCTGGAACTGACTCTGCAACACCAGGGGGAAACACGCCTGTAGGATCTGGCACACCTGTGCACCCTTGAAACTTGGTCCGCGGGTCTGGAGTGGCTTTCACCACATCTCGACATGTGCCGCGGTACTACCATTTTCGGACGTGGGTGCATATCTGCTACAGTCGCCGGGCCGTGGCGTTAGCTAGCTCCGTTGAACGACGCAAATTCGCCCACGGTGTTGGGAATGTGGAGACTTGCACGACAAGCGTATTGAGCCAGTAGAGTCGTTCAAAAGACGGCAGCTTGCTTAGATCGGAAACGGCACCACTCCTCGAAAGGAAATCTTCGATTGAGACGTCGTCATGACACTACAGTGCAATCGTACTGGTGCATCGAAACGATCGCCGAGCACAATATTCAGAATCTTTAGGCGTCGAGATTTGCGATGAAAGCGCAAGGCAGTAGCAGTCTAGCAGATATTAATACATAGCTAGCAGTCTCAAGGACCTCCAAGGTTGGTCTGCGTTATGCGAGGGTGACATTACCAAGTCATTTCAGTTCCTTTACTCCGTACCGTGCCTCATGGTGAACGAATGTGACATGTCCGAGCCAGTACGCAGAGAAATCCTTCCATCACAACACCCAAGGCTCGCTCAAGCTCAATCCGACAGCCCTCCGTACCTACATCTCAACAGTCTCAGGCCATTGCCACACCACCGCAGGTACCTACCAATAGCCACGGTACAGGAGATTTCTCCTGACCCAAGCCAACGGTCCAGATATATGTACAGGAATACATACACCTGTTAAACGCGCAAGACAGTTAGGCCAGTGACAGGGTCCATGTATTCAGGCACAAAGTTTACTGTAGCAGTGACATTTTTATCGGTGCACATACATATACGGAGTACTGACCCTCAGGGATAGGAAAGCCCGACGGCGGGGCGGCGAAAGGCCCAAAAAGCAAACGTCGCGCGTCAATGCAAGGCAGTACGATTGCAGCAGACGAGGTCCTGGAGTGGGTGGTGTGATTTGCAACGTCGCATAGCCTCTATTTTCAGGCGTTCTTTTCCAAGTGAAGTAGACGCGCAGAACGGGGGGGAGAAGTGATATGACGGCAGGGGTTGTGGCCGTTGGACCTGCAGCATCTCGTGTCGCTTGTTGTTGGAGGCGGGGAGGCTGTGGTGAGTGGGATGTGGCTGGGCGTGGGGCTGGGAGGAAAGAAGATAAGGGAGACGACAAGGTTTACTAGGTTGCTGGTGATGTTATTTGTCTCTATTGATACCTTTTGTTTGAGAAAAAAACTGGTCGAAATGGACTGTCCAGTGTCTCCTGAACGCCCATAAACTATAGCTATCTCACGCAACACGAGATGCAAATGCTCGACAGTATGTCCAAGAATATACGGTTGTTCACTCTGATCGCCCCGTACGCTCGCATCCGTGTTCTTGTTCTAGCCGACATGCCTATCTGTCAGGGATGGCCTGGACTTCATGGTCGCGTTTCTATACCCGCGTGCGCCGCGTGGCCTATCACCCGTCTTCACGTTATCAGCACCCCTGCCACTAAGCAGTGAACAATGTTTTCGAATCATCCGAATCATTTCGCTGATGGCCCATGGGCAGTGAGATGCTCGGAGGAAAATACTTGGCCTGCATGTGAGTGTTTCTGTTCATATTAAAAATCTAAAGTTGGAAAAAGAGAAAAGCGAGAAAAAGCCAAAAGAGAGATACTCAGAGACCAAAGATCTAAGAATCGACGGGCGGAAAAGCCCTCGCCTCCGCTCGCGGGCGATCGACCAACCATGGATTCTGGATTGCCGGAAAGAGATCCAAAATCATCATCCCACACATGCGGTACGCCAAGCCGCAACAAAAGTGGGGGGCGGAACCCTGCAGTGTATTTTCTATAGCGTCAACCCTGTGGCCGGATATTGGCTGACAGGCACACGTTGCCCATTCAAACAGCTATCAGGACAAACCCCACCGCGCGCCGTGGCGTCTTCTCTACTGCAATAACTCGTCTAGATAGTTAATCCTGGGGAGAGAGGCAGACAGAGCGCGACAGAGAGGGAAATTGTCAAAGCGTACCCCAGTGCGCCCCGAAAACGGAATTCGGGAAGCTTTGATATAAGTGCCCTGAGGCAGTTCATATAGCTATCACGGACCCCCTCTCTCGCTCTCTCTCTCTCTTGAGGCTCTTGAACTTCAGCTGAAGTGGATCCCCATACTCCGGACGGTTGTATAACTTGACCTATATATCTATTTATTTATCCCGACTATCTTTTTTTTTTGGTTTGCAGCGGTGGTTGTTGGTCCTCGTCTTTTCTCCAAAGGCCAACTTTCTTGCCTATCGGTTCTTTTGATTGACGATTATTTTTTTGCTTCTTCGTGCCAAGAGACGTCAACAGAATAAGGATCCCTGACCGGGTGTAGCGATCGCCCTCACTCGACTTTTGCATCGCCTCATTTCCATTCCTTTTCTCTGAAACGACGACGGACAACGTTCTCGTTATAATATTCGACGTACCTGCGGGGTATCTTCTGAAATCGTCTGGAATCGCGCGAAAGAAACGAAGCGTTATCGATACATCGCGACAAACGACTGCACAATATGGATCCGGTATTATCGGGAGCGGACCCTACAACGCCTATGGAGGTCTACAATAACGCCACGAGTGCTACGGGCGGAGACTCGAGATTATACAATCTCAATGTATTCTACAACGTGAGTCTTATGGACCCGAACCGGCGAGGTTTCCTGCTTGGTTGGGTAACGCGGGGCTAATGTTTATGCTTTCTCTAGCCCGGCGATATCGCTTGGATACTCACGTCGACGGCTCTCGTGCTGCTCATGATTCCGGGTGTAGGGTCAGTAGTCCTCTTACAAAGTCCCAACTTGCGTTCTGTGTTTGTTCACAAAGGCTGATGGAGTGATAGTTTCTTCTACTCCGGATTGGCGCGGAGAAAGTCTGCGCTATCGCTACTATGGCTTTCCGTCATGTCGACGGCCGTCGTTACCTTCCAGTGGTTCTTCTGGGGCTACTCGCTAGCCTTCTCGCACAAGGCTGGCCCGTTCATCGGCGCGCTGGATAACTTTGGCCTGAGGAATGTGCTGGCTGCGCCTTCCATCGGCAGCTCGCGCATTCCTGATCTGTTGTTCTGCATCTACCAGGGCATGTTTGCCGCCATCACGTACGTTCCTTCCCGAACCCACCCCCCAACTCCCCCAAATCATAGAACTTCCCCAAACTTATCAATAAAAATACAGTGTCGCACTTGCCGTTGGCGCCGTCGCCGAACGCGGACGCATGCTCCCATGCATCATCTACATGTTCGTCTGGACAACCATCATCTACGACCCCATCGCATGCTGGACCTGGAATTCTTCAGGATGGGTTTTCCAAATGGGCGGCCTCGACTTTGCTGGCGGAACACCGGTGCATATCGCCTCCGGAACCGCGGCCCTCGCCTACTCGTACATGCTCGGAAAGCGCAGCGGTCACGGTACCCAGGAGCTCAACTACCGTCCTCACAACGTCACGCATATCGTTATCGGTACCGTCTTCCTGTGGGTTGGCTGGTTCGGCTTCAACGCTGGTTCGGCTCTGTCTGCGAACCTTCGCGCTGTCATGGCGGCTTTGTGCACCAACCTCGCTGCGTGCGTGGGCGGCATTACCTGGTGCTTGGTGGATTACCGTCTGGAGCGCAAGTGGTCGACTGTGGGCTTCTGCTCGGGTGTGATTGCTGGTCTGGTTGCCATTACGCCTGGATCCGGATACGTGCCTGCCTGGGCCGCCGTCATCTTTGGTGCCTGTGGTGGTGTGGCGTGCAACTATGCCACCAAGCTGAAGTACTTCCTCCGATGCGACGACGCGCTCGACATCTTTGCCGTACACGGTGTCGGCGGCTTCATCGGCAACATCCTGACTGCCTTCTTCGCCGCGTAAGTAAACCCATATCCTGATCCCCCTTATCCATCACGTTACTTTGAGCTAAGAATTCTCCTCCTGTAGTGACTACATTGCGCATCTCGACGGCTACACCGTCATCGACGGCGGCTGGCTCAACCGCAATTGGGTCCAAATCGGCTACCAACTCGCCGACTCCTTCACCGGCGGTGCCTACTCCTTCCTCGGCACCTGCCTCATCCTCGGCGCCCTAGACTTCCTCGGCAAATTCATTCCCGCCTTCCGCCTCCGCGCCACCGAGGAGGAAGAAGCTGCCGGTATCGACGACGTCGAGATTGGCGAGTTTGCTGTACGTTTGTTCCTTCCCCCTCCTTCACCTCCGCCCCAGGAATCCAACATGTGCTAACACGTGACAGTACGATTACGTGGAGCTTACGCGCGAAGTCAAGATGCCAGACGAGGATGTCGACGAGGGAATGTCTACCCACTCGCTCGATCGTCATGGCGCGGGCATGGCCATGACGAGCCACCACGAGAAGAACCAAGACTCTGTCGATTCCGCTCAGCAACTCGCTGAATGGGCTCACCGCGCATAGACCCAAGTTTCGTTGCGTTTTCCGCTGGGCTTTGTTTGTCCTTTTTTTTTCACCGCATCCTATACATAGTTATATACCTATATACATTGTTCGCTCTATACCACTTTGGATTTTCTGGGGGAGTTCGGATATGAGGTGGGGGGAAAGGAGACAGCATCTTGCAGTTTGCGAGAAGGATGCTGTGGCTGGATGGTATGATGCGTGGGGATCATCAATGTAAAATGACTGGAGGTCTAATTTAACTAGAATTACCACATAGAGAAGAATATTGTGATTGGTGAATTCATGGCCCGATCGTCTTTGAACCCAGAATGGCGGTATCACTGCACTACCTCCATACACATTGAGCTTCTCGTACAGCGTCCGAAAAGCTATTATGATGTCTCACCACTGTCAACATGACTAGCAATAGGTAATCGGGCAAACGGCGTGCAAAGTCTTAATTCATCAAGGCCCGCCTGCCGCTCAAGATGCTGAGCAACTCTAGACCGGATTCTAACGACAAAAAAAAAAGGTCCCGCCCGCCATAGCTGAATAGAAGTTTTTGGCAAAACGACCCCAAATATCCAGCCCTCATGCTCCCGGTTCCGCTTTGAAATAGAAAAAGGTGTTAAGTGGACGAGAGGAGAAAAAAACAACAACATCAAGAAGAACGTCTGGCTAACCCAACTCATTTCAATCCCACGTCGTGTCCCCGCATGGGACATTCATTCTTTTGGTTATCTTTGACCTCGTATCAGCGTATAGTAACGAGCTGGTCACCCTGCGCTGGAGGTCATTCATTGAACATCCCCTTAAGAGGTATCTCGGTGCCCAGCTGATACGAGAAATTGGGCGACAGGGCACACTTCGTCAAAATTCTAGCCCGCAGCCGCCCCAACGCCGTTCGTGTCCATTGGGCTACCCCCTCCGCCAGCATTCGATCCATTTGTTGGCCGTCGTCTAGTCCTGACGGCTTTTTTTCTCCGGTCAACTGGGCCGCCCTTGCCGCCCTCTGCCACATCTACCATGTTGAGGTCATCGTCGTCCGGTCGATCCGCATCCTCGTCATGTTCCTCCCAGTATCGCCTTGTTTCATCGAGTTCGGTCACGTCTGTGGGCCGCCACCGTAACCACTTCATCCGGGGCCCTGACCGTGCGCGCTCGTTGACTCGGAAGCCGTAGATGCGCGGCTCGTATGTGTTACCTATACCGAGGCCAGGTGCGAGGTTGTGCGGCGCGACGCCGTTTATCGATGTGACATTCGAGGGTGTGGTATTGCGCGACTTGCCGTCTGCGCTCTGCGTCTGTATTTGAGCCAGTGCATCAATAGTAGCCGACGTGTTGCTGCGCAGCCCCCCGCCGATGTCGAGGTCCGTGAAGGTCATGAAGAAGAGCGAGGGGAATGTAGTGCCAAAGAAGGCCCCGTCGACGGTTTGGAAGCGCGAGTTGGGCGGCGTGTATACATCTAAGCAGGACGGGCAGTATAGTTTGACCGTCTCGTGGCCGGGGCTGTCGTTGAGACCGACGGGCAGCACTTTGCAGGAGTCGCAGTGTACGCGCGGGCAGGTGCCGAAGTGTTGCAGCTCGTACTTCTCAGCCATCTGCTGTATGCCTGGTCGCGAGGTGATGTAGCGCTGGTGGATGAGTCCGTAGAGCAGCTCGGCGGAGCTTTCTATCACGCTTAGATCAGACGCTATTCGGAGATGTCTTCGGTCGCCTGCCCGTCGATAGCCTGGTGCCCTCTCGTCGCCCAATACCTCATCTTCTTCATCCTCGTCTTCCTCGTCGTCTTCCTCGTCCTCGTCATCCTCCGGCTCGACGTCCAGGATCATCTCCAAAGCCTCCTTGTACATGGGCACCTGTGATTGCAGGCCCGTGAGGTTGAAGTCATCTTCGATAAAGTCCTCTGACACCTCGGCGAAGTATTCGTGGCCCAGCAGCCCGCAAAACGAGGCGATCCAGGACTCGGGCACCTGCGACGACGACGACATGTTGTCTGCCGTCTATGCAACTGCCTGCCGCTGTTGGGACGCGGCTCAGGCTGGTACGCGCAGTCGCAATGGGCGCGGTGCGTGTCAGGAGGACGAGGGCGAGGGGGTTGAAATTGCGAATGTGGGGGGAATCGTCTGCTGTGGGTATGAGAGCGAAGAGCCCCGGATCCGGGTGGATCGCAGCCCGTCTACGATAGGTATGCTGTCCGAAGCTGCGCTTGCAGCCTTGTTATCGCATGCGTGTTTGGTGTTCGGGGACGGACAGGGAAGGGCGCGGCGGCGGCAAGTCGTAATGCAAGTGAAGCGGGTGGGGGAGGGGTTGAGCGAGCGCAGAGACTAAAGTGAAGCTAATGTTATCATCTCAGGCCGTTTAAAGAGCTATTGGTATAGCTGGTTCTCTGTGATTTGCAGGTCTATGTGTGAAGTTGCATGTATTGGCAGGTGCAGACCGAAGGTGCCCTGGCTGGGCTTAGCGACGGTTGCTGGCACGTGATCAATCGATTGGGAAGGGCGGAAGGCTACGTTAACGCCGTCATCGTCCACATCACATCTTTGCTATGCAATCTTACATGTCCACCTCGTACGCACTAAACTTGGTGGCTATATCATCTCAGACTCTCAGTAGTCATCAAAACAGATCCCTCATAATCCTAGCCAACTCATCGTTCTCCTGTCCAAAGCCATTCACAAACTCCCCGTTCGAAAGCTCAGTTGACGAGCCTCCATACCCATTCAGGTTGAAGATGCCGCCAGCAGCCTCGAACAACGTCGTCAGGTCGCTAGCCATCCCGTGGGGCGTGTCGAGGCTGCTTCCATGGCGACCATTAGGGAAGAGCGCAAGTTCATCAATCGAATGGCCTGCCAGACCTGCCATTGCCACAGCGGCAGAGGAATGTGCATCGTGCGCTTCGTCGTTGCGTATGACGAGCCCAAGTCGCGGTCCAACTTCCTTAATCGTCTTGATAGTCCTCCACAAGCGCTTGGAGACGTATGAATTCGACGAAAGGCCACGGACTAGCTCAAGGGCCATGTAAAATTCATCGCGACACTGTTGACTGAACTCAGCCGGGGCGTGAGCAACAGCTAGAAAGAGCACTGCCAGTGCCGATAGGAGGAAGTAATTGAACATGGTCTGCTGGCTCCTGTAGATATCCGAAGTCCGGTTGATGTATGTCAATATCCGGATTGTGTCTTGGGCGACAGTGACGACAGTTTGGGCAAATTCAAAGTTTTCCATTATCGTAGTGGCCGTGTGCAATACTGGTCGGTAGATGAGTATCCGCATCTGGTTCGCCCGAAGGTAGAGTACCACTTGTAAACGATGGACTACGCGTGCGGGGGGCTCTACTTGTTTGCCGCTATCTGGGTGCGCAAACTTAAGAGAATCCGGAATGCTGCGATGCCAGTTGAGAACCTGGAAGTCGAGGAATGATATGTCTTCTTTACTGATCTTGTCTTGGTGTGCAATATCAGCAACCGACTTCCATACCTTCGAGCCAATGATAGAGTAAGATATCATCGAGTTGAGATACGGTGTGGACTCGTGGGTTGATACATCCTATTTCTGTCAGTTACTCGAGCTGCTGTACAATAACTCGTAGATACGACTTACCGGTTTCGGAATGTTGGTATCAATATCAGCATCTTGTAAGGCAAATGGCATACCGGTACCAAAACTCCAGCGACGATCAAGCACGTAGATAGTCCAGAAAGTCCGAATAGCTGCTGCTTGTTCCTCAGAATCAGGAAAGAGATTCGCGTAAGTGTCTCGCCGGTGCAAGCCTAGCTCTAGACAATGCCGTGCAGCCAGGCCGCTTACTCGCCAGGCCAAGGCTTCGTCATCGCAGGTGAAGTGGTACATAGCCTATCGTTGTGAGCATAGTCCCACCATTACAGAGATCAGCTTACGGTCAGCACCAACAGAGTGATTCCTTGGAGACTGACGGGCTCGGTTAGAGCCTTGTCGACTACTCTATGTACGTTAGTGAAGAGCTTCTCGCCTAGAGCGTCTTTTCCACCGCCTTCCAACACCAAGGTTATTGCAAGCACCAGCTTCAGTACGCTAATTTGCTCATCCATCATGGCATCCGATCCTGGAAGCGCGCCTTGCATGAGGCCTGACCTGGCTGCAGCTTCTACAAAGGTAAAGAGCATCTCCGTATATCGCAATACTTTGGGTACATCCAGAATTGGGTACATTACGCCCATCTCTTCGTGCCAGACATGGACTAAGCGAATTGCCTCGTGTTTGGAAATGGACCATATCGGGTCTTTGTCTGCGTGCATGGAACGCTTTTGCAACATTGTATTAGATATGGGAGGAGATGCCCTGGGTGTTGCATCGTGGGTCACGATGCCCTCATCGTCGCCGTCCTCGCCTGTGCTTATGCCCATGGTCTTCAAGCTCGATCTAGCAACTCCGACGTTGAATGCGTTTGACGTCGGCCCGTGGAAGCGAGGCAGTTTACTGAACGACTTGGATCGTGAGCGCGCAGACGGAGGGGGTAGCATGGGCGTCTGCTGGTAATCTTGGTGGTCGAACGGGGTGCCAATGGAACCATTGCTCTGCAGGTCCATTTGGGTACGGAGCGTGCTGAGGTTGTGGAAGAGGTCATCGACTTGCTGCTGGAGGGAGCTTATATGGGCTGACATTTGTTTGAATCTGCCCTTACTTAGTCTTGTTCTAGGCTTGGTTACAATCTGTAGGCTCACTCGTCCGAGTCCTTGAAGTTATTGCAGCAGTTAGGCGCATACTGGCACTCCAGACTGAGATTCCCGCAGCGTTGGCATGGTGTTTGACCATTGCACTTGATCTTTCTTCGCTTGCATTCATTACAGGCGATTGATATATACCTAGGGAAAGAGTCAGCTGTCATAGGCCATTTTGCGCATTCAGACAAATTGACTTCAGGCGTCGAGAGAATCGTGACCCAGGCGCAATAAGGTCATCAAGTGTAGTGTCAGATCGACATACCTGTTGCGTTTCGCACGAGGTTGAGGAGCATCTTCGCTCTTACGTTTAGCATTGGAGTCGTTCGGCGGACTCGTGCTCATGGTGTCGCTCATGGTCAAGTGCGCAACATTTCCGCTGCTGAGGCGGAACAGCGATCGAAGTGCAGCAGCTGTTTGGTGTTGTGGTCAGTGCGCATCGGCGTTATAAATCCAGGGCCCACTAATTATTCGTGTCACTGCGGGGAAGGTACCTCCAGCGAATCGGCAGCGTAGGACAGTCTCCTGTTTTCTCCTAAAAGCCCGTGAAAAATGAACTGTTTGGCTGAGAGAGTGGAATTTTTTGTTGATGGTGATGGTGTTGTTCATGAGAGACGACCGTACTCAGGGAGGCAAAGGGGAACCGAGAAATACTTTGACAGATATCGGACACAGAACTCACCCATGCAATGATTCGTCACCAGCTCAATCTTGAGAGCAGAAAGGGCTATCTGAGACACATCTGCATCGACACTAACGATATGATACATACTACCCGAATAGGCTTAGTACTAATAGTATATGAGGGGCTTCAATGTTCTCTCTCAAAGAATCAAACAATACTTCTTACACAAACATCTCATTTTCAACCCTCATTGGCATGGTTTACACATAGGTATGGTTGAGGCGGTGTACTACTACCATGCTCGTACAGACTATTATCGGCTAGTAGCATAATCAACGCTTCACTCTTTATCCAACCCAAATTCGTCGCCAACCATATCCGTCAAGTTGACCAGCTGCGCAAATACCTCCACATCCTGCCTAGCCACCTTTGTAGCTGTGATCAACAGTGGATACAGCCTATGCAAATGCCTCTTGTGCTTCGACTTGACTCCTGGAGCATCAGGAATCGCCTGTGGTTCGCTCCTGAGCTTCCCCAGCTCTCGCAATACAAAGAGCAGCTCGCGTCTGTGAGATTCGGGAGCTGGCATACGACCTCGCAATGGATGGTCGGCAATGTACGTCTTTAGTGGAAGTGCAGACCGAAGTATAAGGTATGGTGCGGCTGCCTGCGCTAGCTTGATGCGTTCGGAACTGCTATCGTGCACAGCGACAAGGTTGAACAGCTCGGAAAGACACGTGTAGCTCATGTCTGGTCGCCATGTACAGTCTAGCTCGGCAGTCTGTCCTAGACGTATCTTGTAAAGGTCTTCGAGCGGTGCGCTACTAATGTCGGGGAGCTCACCGGCTAGAGGGCTATGTATGAGGGATGTGGAGAAAAGATTGCGTGTGTATGTTCGTCGGAAGCTGTCTGGGAGCGAAGCAGAACCTAGTGGAAGCGTGATAAGGTCGCGATACTGATTAAAGGACTTGATGTCAAATTGTTCATCTCTCTCAAGAGACGGGGGAGCATCGAGCAACAAGTGCGCACGCATTATGTAGTGAGCAATGTCGACCAAAGTCGTCCAGGTGTCCTTATCAGAATCAATATGCGGCAGTCCCGACTTCAGGATAGCTATAGCTGTTGTCGTAGCTTTTTGCCATAAGGTAGGCGGTTTCCCTTCGCGCTGCCATGAATACTTTTCTTGCATCGGTCGCGCCAGGCTAGCGAATGCGGATAAGAAGGCGGTGCTCGTGTAAATTTGCTCCTCGTTAACGTGCTTGGCGGTAAGGTCTTGTAATAGCGTCATTGCAGCTTTGGACAGTGCGACAAATGTCGGTCCACGCTTATCGGGGGTCTTCGCCCAAGAGCTGTATGGCAGCGTGATGAATCGACTCAGTAATTGTATCAGATATGATGGAAGCTCGGTATGGTCCGTCTCAACCATAGCCAAGCAGTCCATGACTTTACTCTGGAGCGCCGTCATCGTATCCACATCCGAGGAATAGGCGACCTCGTCCGAGTTGACAATGCAGGCTTCAAGATTCGTGAACATCGACGGCAGTTCTGTAGCAAGTGGCTGAGTTGCTAGGCGATAAATTGCTTCAAAAGCATCCGTGTAGGCTACAAAAGCGTCTTGATTCTCCTCATGTGTATCTTGCCATGCATCGGGAAAGGCGAAATAACTCTTCCATACCGCAGCAGTTTTGAGAAGGGGTTCTGTACTCCATATCTGGGTATTTTCCGCGTGTGAAAGAACTTCTCTGATAGTTTTGAATACTGAAGCTCCTAGAGCATGCGAGTGGTAATTGAAGTATCGCTGCATAAGGTCAAGGAGTTCAGACCAAGCCTTACCAAGTTGAGAGGCATCAAGTTTACCGATGTAAGTCGTGCTAAGCACGCTTACAGTCTGGAGGACGGTTCTTGTGGTTTCATCCCAATTTTGAATAATGTTTTTGCTTGGCGATCGAGTACGGATATCGTGCTGAATAACCAGGTTGGCTTCCACCATGCCGAACAAGATGGTGCGAAGGCAGAGCAACCACACGCTTGATGATAGCTGCTCGGAGCAGTTTTCGAAGATCCTCTGAATCGTTTGGATCGCTGAGTTCCGGACTTCGAGGCGCTCGTCCGTCGTGATCGACGATAGATTGAGCAAAACTTGAAGCCATAAGGCGGAAATCTCTCCTTCCTGCGTGTGCGCAGATACGATACTCCGGATCTCCATCTGATCGCTAGTGTCGTCAAAATTTTCCGGGAGCGATGTGAGGTCAGTCCGCGACTGCAAGTAATCTGAAACGTTCCAGAAAAACGTGATCGCCTATAGTCTATCAGATGCATGAACTGCTACTGGGCAAACAACTTACAGTGAGCGACATATTTAAGTCTCCTTGCTGGCAGCAAAATTTATGCAAAAGCTCTAGCAGTGTCGAAAGGCAAGGATCTGGGACGGCGGTCATGAAGTCCGAACAAACGAGGTTGACTGTGGCAAACGCGGATCGAGCAAGAGACCTCGATATGACTTCTGTCATTGGAACTGGTAGTTGGTGGTGGGCTTCCGACACTTCAGTCTCGTCCAGACCAACGGGCAGGGAAAGTCGTTTGGACGTGAAAACACTCATCAAACTTCCGATCACAGAACCCCAGCCGGCGACTAACGACTCGCCGCACTGTTCGATGACACTCTTGAGCGCATCGAGGGTTATCTGATGCACCCGTATGTCTGTGTCACTGATCATGTCTTCGCCATTACCCTCAAGGCGATGGATGTCTGCGATCTGTCTTTGTAATGCAGCAAGTATGCGGGCCTGGATCTTTTCTTGGTGTTCATCGGACATTGAAAGCTCTGCGATGTCTCTGACCGTTCGTGCCAGGATGTCGGCAGCGAGCAGCCTTGTGGGCGCAGGTTTGCGACTGTCCGTAGAGAAGCGTACAATTTCCCTGACAAAAATGTCCCAACCACTCTCTGCAGAATCATACTGGGACAATCTGCTCTCGTTCAGCGCAGCAAGTTCGCCAATCTTGTTCAGCGCAAACGCCGAATCACGAGAGTTTGTCTCAGGACTGAGTGACGCCCCAGATACGCTACCCAGTCGCCGTTGGTGTGAGATTTGCGGGCGGCCTGAAGTGGTCGGGGTCCTCTGACCGCTTTCTGATGAGGAGGTGCCATTCAAGAGCGAACACAGAGCTTGTAAGACTTCGGCGAAGAACTCGTTCGGGAAGTCAATGGTACTTTCAAACAGTCTGCGCGCTGCAGCCTGCACAGCAGAGGTCTCTGCCTCCAACTTCTCTGCACCCGTATCTACATCCGTACGACTACCGAGCCCAGATGTACGGCTATTGGTCTGGCTTGATAGCGCCATGACTAAATCAGCTACTTGTAATGTCTCGAAGATGATAGACCAGGCTGATTGAAGAGTTGGCCCTAAGGCGATGGCCAGATTGAGCAGAGCTCGTAGACATAGTAAGTTTCGTGGGCCCAAAGCCGGTACCGTTGTGTCGTGCGAAGGACGGAAATTCTTTTCCCCTGATGTTGACGATGCTTGGCTTACGAAGCTATCTACACTAAGCATCCCTTTGGCGTTAGAGAAAATTCCAGTCTTGTCGGCCGCAACTGGTCTAGAAGACGACACGTTCGCCAGTAGTAAGTTAGATGGGACTGCTGCCTTCCCCAAGGTAGTCAGAAAGGCATCTCGCGGCGTTGAGAGTCTGAGCAGTCCAGCCACCTGCGTGAATTTCTGTATCGCTCGAACCAGAGCACGATAATAGTCGGTATCGAGCGCGGCATTGAGAAAGGTTGAGCAGGTTGCGAGCACCGCAGGCCAACACTCATTGACCAACGCTGATGACGTCTGCACGTAGGCGTAGGCGGGATGATCGGCGAGATCGAGAGGGTTTATTGGTACACTCTTCTTACGGAAAGACTGAGTTCTTGAAAGTCGGCGGATGCCTTGGTTTCGCTCCGCAGTTTCTGTTTCGGGCTCAACAGGATCCTCGCCTTTATTCTTTTTCCGGCTTCGACTTTCATGATGTACGGTCAGAGGGAGAACGAATTTCGCTAGTGTCTCGGAGATGTTTGTGATACATGTTAGTACCAAGCTATAGACGTAGGTATCGGGTAGAGTTGGTGGATCCGATTTGTCCAGGTGTTCGATACATGGCGTCTTTAGGGAACTCCATTGCGTGCTGATTCCGAATGGACGTACACCATTACCGCCGTCACTTACGGGGCCACCTATGACACCAGCTAAAGCTCCAGCTTCAGCAACGACCTGATCTGAGCCCACGGCTTTGCCATCTTCAAACCCAGTAGGGGCTGTAGACTGTTGACCGAGGCCAATAATTGCAGGTTTCTCGGTTGCAAGGCGTACAAAAGCCGCTAGATTGTCTCCGAATATGTTCTTTTTCCCACTTGTTGCGTCAAAAAGCTTGTAAATGGCCAGCAGAAGGCCAGAATCGGCATAAACGCTGCGGAATACCTCGAGACAGAGGGCTCTTTTCCACGCTTGCGAAGCCTCAGGATCGAGCATGTGATTCAAAAGACCAAGTGCGATCTCGCACTCTGAAGGAAGCGTATCAAGATGATGTCGAATGATTAGATGCAAAATCCGAATGACACGCACAGTGACCGCAAACGATAGACGGTCAGATAGAGATCGTATGACGAGTGGCATCAGTTGGGATCGCATAATGTAAATCTGCTCTGGATGCGTCGTGATGATTTCGTTGTGATTCGACAGTATTGCTTCAACCAGCTCGAGTGTCGAAGAAGGCGGAAGCGATGATAAGCGCATGGAGACCGGTTTTTCCCCTACAACGAGAGAGATAAGATCGGTAAACATCTAGCCTGTATCAGCACAGTTGCTGTCACACGGAAAAACTACAGACCTTATAAGCATCGGTTGCCGCTGGCCTGACCAATACCGGACCATCATCACCTGGGACCTCGGTTACCGTGGGAATTTCCAGAGCTCTTTCTTTATTTTCAATTAGTCTTCAATGCAAAAACATTCTGGTGGGATAGGCATAGTACCATCTTCAGATGCAACTCTGTCGAACACGACGATGACCAGTTGCTGCAATGTGGCTGCAGCCGTATTACTAACAGCAAAGTTCTTTGCATTCTGAAGGCCTGAGCATATCTGTAGAACAGTGGATAATGACTCGCCACGTATGTCTGTTGAGTAGTTTTGGAGGAGAGAGGGGAGAGCTTGAAGTATCTTCAGCTGAATATCATGGCCTGGTAGCATTAGTCAAGTCTGCTACCCGCGGTCAAAGGCGGTAAGTACTTGATGATACAGACCCCCGGAACGCTTCGAGTACTTCTGCCAAACGTTCTCGCGGCAAAGCCCGTGAGACACTGAGTCTCTGGAGACCCGAGACTCCCGTGGACGCGAATTTGGCGTTGAGGGTGCCGCAAGCAATCAAGAATGGCGAGATGAAGTGAGGACGTCGGGAAAGATCTTGTGTACGGTCAACACGTGATTGAGGTGGAGACAGTGAGTTCGCTCACCCGCTGAGAGCTGGGCTTCAGAAGTATTGGGCAAGGATTTCAGGTCTTTGAGCGCTGTCTCTGCAGCATTTCGTAGTTCTGTGTTCTTGCGCTTCGCGTCCTGGATGAGGTTGCCTAATTCAGCCGCCAATATTTGTGCCGTCATCGTCTGAGAGCGAGCCGGAGCATCTGGGCGGCGGATGCGAACAGCGGAATGGCTTGCAAACCTGGAAAATGATTGTTGTCTTGTCGCGTGCAAAAGGCTACGTATAGGTGTCGCGTTCAACAACGGAGACGGCCAAGCGATGCACCCGGGCCCCATGCAGGGCGGACCCTGGTCGTTCCTGCCTCGTCATATCGTCGGCGCTAGCGGATCCGAAAGGCATCTGTAGACAAACATCAGTTGCTTTGAAACCCCAAGAGCCTTACGCTTGCAGCTGGCACCAGAGCTTGGGTAGCCCGATAGCCACGTCAACATTTCCTGGAGTCATCCTCGGGCACTTTCCCATCGCTCTCAGAGCGGGCGACAGCTAGTTAATCGATAGCGGGGTCCATCCCACACGCGCCGCCCTTTCGTTCAGCCCTCCCTATTACGACCACTGCCATGACTGCGAAAGTGCCACGGAACTTCCGTCTGCTGGAGGAGTTGGAGAAGGGCGAGAAGGGTCTTGGTGCTGGTATGCGTGATACGTGGTATAACGCTTGGTAGCGGATTGCTGAGTGTAGACAGAGGCATGCTCATACGGCCTGGACAATGGAGACGACCTGTTGATGTCAGACTGGAATGGTACTATCCTCGGCCCTCCACATGTATGCACGTCTTCCTTGATTCGCGCTTCATACTAACCACTCTTGCAGAGCGTTCACGAGAACCGTATCTACAGCGTATCGATCCACTGCGGTCCCGACTACCCCGACACGCCCCCAGAGATCAAGTTCACGTCCAAGATCAACCTGCCCTGCGTCAACCCTCAAAACGGCAAGGTATATAACCTGGGAAGTTTTAGATGCAGGGGCGCATGCTGATGAGATTAGGTTGATCCGTCAAAGCTGCCATGTCTGGCTCAGTGGAAGCGGGAGTTCACCATGGAGACCATCCTCATAGAGCTTCGAAGGTGAAAACATCTAGCGGTCGTATGGAGATGCTGCTAAACATACTTCAGGTACATGGCGCTTCCTCAGAACAAAAAGCTACCACAGCCACCGGAGGGAACCACATTTTAGGGGGCAATATTACGCACGTATCGGGGAGAGAATGTAGTTTTGGTTGGGAATCTGGTTAGGCACTAGAACATGACTGTACGGCTCAGATGAACGTGCATGGACTGGAGTTATGGTTTGCGGGGCTAGTCATTTGGCCTAGGAAGAGGCCAATGGACTATCAATATCATCTTTGATATCTGTGTCTGGGTTGCGACTACCGTGCTCTGACAAACCTTTTGTCTCCATTGAAAGTTCGAACAAAGGTTATCTTGCCAAACGTCTCTAATAAGTTGCGGCATGGTAAGAGCTAGAACGTTCGTACCGTATTGAGTCAAACAATGAATATATCCAAACCTTGAACGTGGTCCTGGCTCGCAGTGTAATGGGTGCGCACGTGACAGTGCGTCTACCAAGAAATAATTCGTGTTCCAACTTCCCGCTCGAGCAGCAACCCTCCACCACCGAGTCATCCCATGCATGCCCCGATTCCTCCAGCCTAAAGAGTCAACACAGCATCGTGTTGCAGGTCAAACACCCCATTATATATTATTCGCTCGTGAACTGATTTGTTACCAGCGATCGCCCTGTACCGAGCGCTGCTGTCGCGATGTTCTTCAACTCCACTCCCCGATGACGACCGCGTCTCTCTGCGCAATGCAATCCGCAATAAATTCCGGAGGAACAGAAAGATACAAAGTCCGTATCAACTTGGGCTAAGCTTCAAGGCTGGTTACGAGGTACGAACATGTTCAGCCGAAGCCAGGATGTTCAATTGACTGTTTGTAGACGCTCGACCGTCTGGATGCCTCCGCTACTGGCGATGCGGCCAGTGTGAGCCTGTTGATGCGTTCGATCTCCCAGCTACCGCGCGGTCTCGTCCGGACGCCGCCGTTGCAGCCTACTCGCGAGGTGCCACCAATAGCACCCAAAGAACGGCTGGCATGTCTCCCTCCCGAAAAGGCCGTCCTCAACGTTCGTCCGTACGCAGAAACCTCTGGACCCCGTCACGTACCCATTCTAGCGTCGGCGAACGGCGTACCATTTTTGCGCCTCACAAAGCCCCAGCCTCCAGCGCTAAGTCGCGTCCTTCGCCAGCGACTACAGCGCAGGATTGACACTTTCGATGTCAAAGTCCTCTTAGGCAACTGGTGGCTTCCTATATGCCAGCATGAGGACGAGTGGGATGCGCTCATGGCTGCGCAGTTGATGAGGCATGAGGATACTGTGAAATGGACTGACGCGATTCAGCTCGCGGAGAGGGAGTGTAAGGAAAAGTATGACAAGGACGTGCAGAAGGACAGGGCTCTCTCCAGAAAGATGCAGAGGATAGTGGATGAGGAGACTAAGCTCGCACTCAAAGAGGGGCAGCCAATTGTGAGAGGCAGAAAGCGACATCCCATACGAGTAATCAAACCAAAGTCGTGAAATCACTGTCCGTTCTGCAGACCTGTGCGCTACGCTACGGCGTCTTGCCGGAGAATTGGGTATATTTGATGTTTTATGCAGCTCGCAACCCATCATGCCGTCGTCTCAAGCTTCAACTTCCCCGCGTCCACGTCGTCCACGTCGTCGTCGTCATCGTCGTCTATCTTTCCAACCAAGCCCTGCTGCCACAACTCCTTCCCCGTCAACTTCTTCTCCTCCTTAGCAATCCTCTTTTTCTTATCTTCGAGCTCCTTCTCTTCCTCTTTCCGCCTCTTTTCCTCGTCCATCTCCTTCCTGAACTTGTCCCGCCACGCCAAAAACGTCTTACGTGTGACAGCTTCACCCTGGAACTTCTTGTTCTCTTCTTCCTCGGCTTTGGCGGCGGCCATGTCGGCAAGAGCCTGCTTCGCGTTTTGGCGCTCGGTTATGAGGAGTTCGGCGCTGTCTTTGAGGACGGTTACGAGCGTGAACACCATGGCCATGCCAAGGTTTTCTTCAATGGTCTCGGTGAGGGAGTCGAGGAGACGCATTTTGTCTTCTTGGATGTCGAGGTAAGGGTGTTTGGGCGCGTTGGGCGGTTGCGTTATGTCGAGCCTGGGGGCTTCGTCCGGATAGGTTGATGGGTAGGAGACGTTGAGGATGATGGTCGCTGGGTACTGTCAGTTTCATGGCTGCAGGTAGCGGCGTCGTACTGTTTACGTTGTTCATCCTCACGCTCCTCATCTTCGTGCCGGCCATCATCGAGCTTTATTGCGACTCGGAACTCAGTTTCGGAAACATCTGCGTAGGTGTCAGCAGATAGTATCATAGACAGTGTCGCGTACGGGTGTGCTACCAGTAATTTCTTCAGGGAATATAGATTCCAGCACCTCCCTCTCTTCTTTCTGGTCTTCGATACCCATGGCGAAAATATGTCGAATAGCGAGTGGCTGCAGTGACGATGCTGCTCTAAGGTTGGTGGGGCGGGCTTTCCCCACGTTTAGCTCCGACTGCCGATATCCAGAAATAATTTTTGGCTGAACCCGACAGTCCGCCTCGCCTTCGCACCCAACCCCATATCATGGCGAAAACGAAACCTGCCGAGCGGAGGGCGAAGAAGAGTGGCGCGTCAAAAGAGGCGAAGAAGCCAAAAGCGTCACCAGAAGAGCTTCTGATTCAAGCCGCCACCCTCCTCCAAACGTCACAGCCCGAAGAAGCGCTTGTCGCCGCGAGAAGAGCGCTGAACTTACTTCAGCCCGGCACCTCGAAACCGTCTGCAGCGGCGCTACCTGCACTCAACCTTCTCGGCGAGATAAACGTAGAATTGGGGGACCCAGACTCGGCGCGAGACGCTTTCCAAGCAGCCATAGGAATCGACCCGGAAGGCCACAACGATGGAGCAGAGAAGTTCTTATGGCTAGCACAGTTGAACGAGGAGGGCGGTGCGGAGAGTGTGAGGTGGTTCGAGAAGGGCATTGAAGTGCTGAAGAGAGAGATTGCCGGGCTAGAAGGGAAGCTTGTCAAGAAGGCAGAGGTTGAGGAGTTGTTGGAAGAGAAGCGGCAAAAGATAGCAAACTCGCTCTGTGGTATTGCCGAAGTCTATATGACAGATCTATCATGGGAGGAAGATGCCGAAACCCGATGCAACGCCGCAGTTACCGAAGCCTTGCTTTTCGCCCCGGAGAACCCCGAGCCTCTACAAACACTCGCGTCTATACGCATCTCACAACTGAAGCCTGAGGAGGCCAAATCTGCATTGACACGGAGTATGGAGCTGTGGAAAGACCTCAGTCCAGACGATGCAAGGGTGCCGGACTATTCGACACGCATCAGTCTGTCTCGCTTGCTGATGGAGGCTGAGATGGAGGACGAGGCTATCGAAGTCCTCGAGCGACTGGTGGGCGAGAATGATGGCAGTGTCGAGGCGTGGTATCTGGGTGGCTGGTGCTTGCACTTGCTGGCAGGGAAGCAAAAGACCCAGGGTGAAGACAAAACCGCAACTTCGTTACTGCGCGCTAGTCGCGAATGGCTGGAGAACTGTCTCAAACTATATACGATGCTCGAGTACGAGGATGAGCGACTGAGAGAGCACGCCGATGAGATACTAAAGGAGCTTAACGATGTGCTGGGCCCGTCTACCGGAGAAGAAGAGGAGGAATGGGAGGACGCAGATGGTGACGATGGAGAGGACGACGATGAGGATATGGACGGCACGTGAACGGAGCTGGGTCTGCTGTGCCAACGATGCCCATGTCCCGGCTGGGTGCTAGCCGGGCGGCAATGCCGCCTTCTCCCGAGTCCCAGGTAGACAGGCATTGCGAGCTCGTGTGACGGAGCAGTTGAGGGCGCCCCTTACACGGGACTATGCTACTATTGCTGTATCGTGCACTGGAGGTAGTACAACGTACAAGCTGAGCATGTCTGGGACATATGGGGGGGTCGCACAAGCTAAGCTTGCTTGTGCTACTGTCCTCGCATTCGGCGCGTGTATCACATAGATTTTTCGATACCCGGTTCTGTAGATCTGATAGCAAGGCAGGCTGTTTGGGAATGCTGGGTTCGAGGGCGGTGCAGCACGACTGCGACGCCACATTGTGGGACGGCGGTCCCTGCATGTAGGTACTCCTAGGATCAACAAAATGCCATGCCGCAAATTCCACGATTCGCGATTTGCGCTAGGATAGGCTGACAGCCTGTCAATGGCAGGTCCGGATTGCGGAACAGACGACGCCACATGTTCATCACTTTCCACATCGAGTGCCGGTGTTTTACTTTTCTCGCCTCGACGTGCAGCGCAGGCTGGCCAAGGTCGCCGACCTGATCCAGTCTCGACTGTACGAGTAGGAGCATGACAGCTTGCATCTACCTAGTTTTCTTCCGTAGCTGCGTTCAGAACTTCAGATGTGGGCAGCCTCCAACTGGGCGATTCGCGTGTGAAACAAGACAGTCCTTGGCACGATCTCAATGGACGTCGAACCGGTGCCGCACGCCACAGATAGAAGCAAGCCATGCACGATACCGACGTTCGACCTTGCTGCCGCGACCTTGGACTGAATTTGCGCCTTCGCCCCCCGACTACCCTTAGACCGACTCGCGCCTGCTGGCGAGTCGCCCCCAGCAGATGAACGAGCTGCCCCACACCCTTTCACATCGCATCCGACGACGAGTGCGCCGCAAACCCTCGGCCGCTGTTGCTGAGGCTTTGTCCGTTTGCAGTCCGGGCAGGTCCTGGGAGAGGGACCGCGCGACCCCGAATGATCTGGTATCTCCTCTACCCGCTGCGTGGGTGAGTAGCTGTTCTATTCTGTTCTGTTCTGTTCTGTTCTGTTCTGTCTTGTTCCTCTCCGCTTTGTGAACGCGTCCCATACTGAACCGCCTGCTGCAGTACCACTCAACCACCACAGCTATCCACCTCGCACCCGATACGACGGGCATTCCAGGCTCATGGCACTGCGACGGCGCACCATTGGCTGCTCTCCATCGTCCTGACAATCACCGTCTCGGTCCTCTTCTGCTACCAGGCCGTCTTCCAGACCGACAGCTCGGCCGCCGCGGGGTTGCGCAACCTCCCGAAACATGTCTGGACATCAACGACCGAGGTCGAGGGCGAGCGGCCTGCCGACGTGGTGGTGCGCCAGGTCTGGGTGCATGGCGACTACATGAACGCAATCGCCCTGCCTGTGCTGCGCGAAGCTATGCACGTCCAAGAGGCACTCATCGACGGAGGATTCAATGCAACGGCGGACGGCATACACAAGGAGCAGCACATGCTCCATCGCGACGGCCCGGGCTGTGTCGCCGCAGCGGCGGGGGAGAAATGGGGTTGGCATTCGCCGCTGATGTACTGGAACTGCTCTCTCAGTGCCCTGGAAACGGATCAGGACCTGCTGGGGACCATCAACGCGCACAAGGGAACCCATTCGGCCCTCAATATCACTCTGCGGCCGAGCACCGTATTCGCGGGAAAGACTTTCTCGAGCACAAAGCTCCGCGCCGCTGATGCGCTGGTCATCACACTGTTCGACCAGACCAACTCGAGTCTGGGGGATACATGGGACTCAAGATCGCGCCTCCTCACTGAGACCCTCTCTCCGGACTGGACCATCTTTCCTCCTGATGGTCAGGTCGAGCAAAACCGACTCTATGAATTTCGGTTCAGGCCAATGACCCTAAACGATGACTTGGTTTTGGCTGCCTCTTATCTAGTGACAGTAGCATATGTAATATGGAGGATGATGCAGTTGCGGGCCGTCAAGAGCTGGTTCGGCCTGCTTGTTACGATATGTGCCAAGGTAGGCTTAGGCTTGAGGGTTTTGTCTGCCGCTCCATTACTAACATACGAGCAGATGACTATATGCGTAATCGCTAGTTTCACACTCTGTACTTATCTTGGGATTGATTTAGCGCGTATACCCCGGCCTTGGTTTCCCGGAGTTGTATTTTGTTTTGGTCTCGGGAACATGTAGGTAGCTCCACAGCTACGAGAGAGTCTTTACTGATGAGCTTCCAGATTTCGTTTGATTAACGTCATCCTAGAGACACCACCGGAGATGCCTCCTCATCAGCGCATCGGCAACGCCCTCGGCGAAGTCGGGCACCTCTCTCTTGCCATTGCATTACAGAACCTCGCCCTGTTGTATCTCTGTTCCCAACTGGTTTCGCCGTGGGTCGCCGATTTCTGCGTTTTTGCGGCCGTTACGCTTGTATTCGACCTCGTCTTCCATATGACCTTCTTCGTCGCTGTGCTCAGTGTCGATGTACAGAGGATGGAACTTTCCGACTCATTGGAGCGCATTGATTTGAACCAGAGCATCAGAAAGCACCGGCCGGGGCGTCAGTCATGGCTTGGTGCACTAAGAGAGGGTACTTTACCACTTAGCACTCGCTTTGCGGGAACAGTTGCCATCTTCTCTATTATCCTGGCCATCAACTGGCACTTCTTCGACACTACCGGCGAGCAACTATCCATTAATACCCTTCGTGAGAGATTTGCGTCTAGAAGACAGAAACGCAGCATCGTTACTACTCGGAGCCCACCCCCCATCAATCAGGCTAGAAGCCCTGCCGAATGGTTCAGCCTTCAGGATCACAACACGGCCCGGGAACTTTTTGGCTTCATCAAGCCTGGTGCTCACAGCTTCATAGCTCGCATCTACGACCCGCTCCTTGTAGTTTCGAAAGGGGCATACGGCCGAGATAGACCTCAGCCACCGTCGTCCTTGATAGATGGACTCCGCCGCTTTGCGCATGGACACGCCTTTCCGGCAGCTTTGATTGTCGTCAGTCTTGTTGCTGGCGTAACTCTGCTCATCAACTACCTTTTGTGGACGGGGCTTCCCGCGGCTTCAGACAACGATGAGGACGATGAGATGCTGTTCTCTGTCAAAACATTGCCTACGCCACAAAGTTTGGACGTGGTTCAGTTAACCTCTTGCTCCAAAGGCCACGTTGCTAGTGTATCTCTAGACAGGAGCACTGCTATATGGCTCCATGGCCGAGGAGGCTATCTGCATACCACGTTACAGACTGCGTGCACGAAACCCAAACTCTGGCCTATTTACGCAACTGCGATAGACGAAGGCGGTAGTCTACTTGCAATATGTGCCGATACTGGTCAAATCGGGCTCTGGGATATCCCTGCGTCGCGCTTCTTGATATTTCCCAAGATCGACATTCGTGGACAAGCGCCAACCCTCTTCACTTTCATCACTCTGAAGACCAGATTGGACATGGAAAAACTATGGCTTATCATCGTCAGTCCAGACGGGTATCTGACCAAACTTGAAGCACGTACAGGTATCCACCAGACGAGACGCATTTCGTCTAGTCCAATTGTTTGCACTACCATTTACAGTTCAACTAGGGATGATACCAGCCTTGTCTTCGTGGCCAAGTCCGGGGAGGTACACATACTGCCGCTCACAGAGGAGGGCAGCCCGACGTCTGAAGTAGTTGCTGGGCTTGATCCAGGACCACCTCCAGGTAGCAATCCTGCCAAGATCCGATGCATCCAGGCCGTCCCTACTTTGGGTCTCATTTTTGCGCTGCGCGATGAGGAGGCAGAAATTTTCGATTTTACCAGCCGTGCCCTCGTCCACGCCTTTCAGATAGGCCACATCGAACCCCACACTTTCAGGATTTTACATGCACCGCGGCGCATATGTCAATGTGGAGGACCCGCAGTGAACTCGCTCTCCGTAGCTTACACGGAGGAAGGTACAAATCACATGATCATGCAGACGTTCACTCTCGATGAGAATGCGTCTTCCCAAATTTGTCTTGGAAAACCGCCAGACAGGGTGAAGCACAGATGCCGCGGGCTGGATCATGCAGAGGAGGCAGTGCATTGCGTTGAACCTGTGGGAGTCTGGGAGACGATAGATGCGCTCGGCGTCGCTGGAATCCGAAGGTGCATACAATCACCCACGCCGTCGTCATCAGCAGCTTCGGACACCGACGACAGCCACATTCCGGTCGATCCTCTAGCCCTTGCGTCGGCGCTCAAACAACGTTCCCAGAAGCCTACTGGTTCAAGCACTCTATCCGAACCTCTCGGCACGGCATTCACCAGGAGCCATCAGCGGTATGCTTCCGCTGAGGATACGGACACATGGGAAGCCTGGACACTCTCGTCCACAGGCGAGTTCCGCGCAACATCACTTGTTTCAGACGGCCAGGATGACCCAGCCGAGGGGTCGTACGAAGATGACCTTTTTGTAGCAGCGGCTGGGCCGATTATCAGCGCAGGTAAGCGCAGTATCGCAGTTGGATTTGGCAACACGGTCAAGATCATCACCTTGGGCAAGGAATCGTTTGACGGGCTGGCGAAGATGCAAAACAGCAACATGGATATTGGTCTCGGGTCGTACAAATGGAGGACTCGAAAAGGCAATGGGAGGAAAGCTCAATGACACTCGAATGAGGTTTGGTGGACCGGAATAGAGCTGGGTAGGACATGTATGGTAATGGATGGATATTTGGGTTCAACGTCATATACCCCGTGCGCAATGGGCGCGGCGTTTGGGCTGGTGGCTGTATGAGCAATGCTCTTAGGGATTTGTTAAGACTTTTGATTCACCACGCGGTCGTGGCAGTAAATGCCGATGAGCGCCCCTCAACGTCATGAGATACCACCATGTACATCAGCATCAGCAGTCGGCATGTGAGACTCCGTAAATCAAGCAGGTGCTCTGCCGACGTCCAATGGGCGCTACACTGGACCTCAAGTGACATTGAATGAGCCCCGCAATCAACGTGTGCATGCATCTCAAGACAGGTTGCATCCGCAGCCGACATAGCCGGCTCAACAAACAACGCTGGAGAGCAAGCCTTGTCTTTGTGCCGAAGTGAATGGTGAGGACGCTGGTTAAGCTTTGAAGTTGGGGTTGGAGGGGACTTGGTTTTGAATAATGTGCTATAAATACTGTAGGAGGATGGGTAAGCCCATACACGTCATCGTGGCTGTTGTGCAAGGGGTACGTACCGAGCACATGTGGCGTCCACTTTGGGGGAAAGGGTCCCACATGCACGCGAGCCACTCCCCAGAACACGGCCTGGGCGGTTGATCGCATGTACTCTTCTCTTTTCACACCCCTCTACCAAGTGTCAAGCTTCTTGTTTCCAAGTGCGCAAACATTGCTATATCCAACTGGTACGTCACGTCTCTTGTTCGATTGCAACTGTTATTTCTTTGAGACAGCAACCCAGCAACCCTTCTTGTACAAGGCGGCACCCTTCTCGACTTGAACCTCTCCAACATAGGTAGTGGGACTGACGACGGAGTAGTTTTCCAACATCACTATGAGTAAAGCACAGTCACCCTACGATTCGTTACGGCACATAGCGCTGTACTATGACAATGCGGACTCGAAAGACTCGGCCCTCAACCTCATACTCACGCTGCGGCCAGGATGGCGGGAGACCCAGGACACAATTGAGTTTGAGAGATTTACCGACGGCATCACCAACACGGTACGCCCAAGCTCCAACCCTCTCCCCCATGCGACGGCAACATGTCCCCCGTCCCTCCACACATGGCTAAGACGACCGTTAGCTCCTGAAGGCGGTCAACAAGCGACCCGGTCTGTCCAAGACCGAGGTGGACGACGATGCGATATTGCTGCGCGCATACGGCAAAGGAACCGACGTGCTCATAGACCGCGAGAGTAAGTGGGCACTTCCATCCCTCACGACCATGGCTAAACACGGGCACAGAGGAGACACGCTCCCACTCGCTCCTCGCGCGCCACAACCTCGCACCCTCTCTCTACGCCCGGTTTGATAATGGTCTCCTATACAAGTACATTCAAGGCAGCGTGTGTACGCCCGCCGATCTACGTCGGCCAGAAGTTTGGCGAGGGGTAGCTCAGAGGCTGGGAGAATGGCATGCCACATTACCAATATCGAGTATTAGCAGCACATATCCTGCGCCCGCTCAACTCACCTCCCCCAACAACAACCACAACAAGCGTGCGTCTCTGGCCGCCATGGCCGCACTTACGCCAGGCAAGCCCATCCCCAACATATGGACTACTATGCAGAATTGGATCCTTGCGCTGCCGACAAGCACCACCGCGCAGTCCGACCGCAGAGACCAGCTGATGCAAGAACTCGAGAGCCTGACGCAGATGCTAGGCGATACGCCTGGCGTCGGTGGCTCCAATGCCTTTGTCTTCGCCCATTGCGACCTGCTCTCCGGCAACGTGATCATCGAGCCCTCGCCCTCCTCCGCCGCCGCATCGCGCCGTTCTAGTACCTCGAGCGGGTCAGCGTCGGACGAGCCCGAGACGGCAGCCGCGTGCGTGTCGTTTATCGACTACGAGTATGCAACGCCCGCGCCTGCCTCCTTCGACATTGCGAACCATTTTGCCGAATGGGGCGGCTTCGACTGCGATTACTCCGCCATGCCCACACGCACCACCCGCCGCGCTTTCCTGCGCGAGTACCTCCGCAGCTTCAGCGCGCACCAGAACCGGTCGTACAAGGAGTCTGAGCTGGAGGAGCTGTTTGAGCAGGTGGACAGGTTCCGTGGTGTGCCGGGCTTCTACTGGGGCATTTGGGCGCTTATTCAGGCGCGCATTTCGCTCATCGACTTCGATTATGCTAGCTATGCTGAGATTAGGCTTGGCGAGTACTTTGCGTGGAAGAAGACGGTGGACGGCGGCAAGGAGGTGGTGCATGATGAGAACATGGGGCTCAGGGAGAAGGTTTGGGCCCAGGAGGAGTGAAAGTGGGGAGACGGGGGGATTCAATCGTTCGTTCGTGCGTGCATGCGTGCGTGCGTGCGTGCTTTAGGGTTGTAGTGAACAACTTTTGGGTTAGGAAAGATATGGGTAAAGGCTGGCATGCTGACATTCAACATGGAGTATCGTGAAAAAGCAGGCGCCTGGGCACACCTTTCTTTTTTTTTCTATATGCGTCATGGCTAGGACACTCACCTTGTTCGCCCGGGCTGCCCCCTGCAGGCCTGCTCTTTTTTTTTGTTTTTCCTTTAGAACGTTTTAATTCAATGCCGAATCGGGAGCTCTGCAATCGCTCCTGTACATACCTGCGTAGCGGAAGCGGAAGCCAAAACGTTTACCGTTGCGACTTCATCAGTATGTGTTCTTGGTAGGTGTTGATGTCGATGTCGATGTCGATGCCTTTGTGGTAGGACCAAGTCGCGATTAGGTATTAATGTCATGGGTTACAGAACAGTGCTGATGAGTAGAATAAGTTGAAACATATCTCCATGATGACATTCAGATGTGTACACGCCACAAGACGAGGAAGCAATAGGATATATGTTGTCAAGATTGTATTCATGATAATCCTGTATGTATCCCAAAAATAACGTTTAAACCATCGGCATCACTTTCCTAGAAGAAAGCTCCCTTCCTTTTACCTAACCCCCCATATTCCGCCTGGAAATAGCCTTTTACTTTTGTCCTGTCGTCGCGCCTTTTTCCTCCTTCAAGATACAACCGTTTTCAGTCAAGATCAAGATCAAGGAAGAAAATATGAGAGATAAGAGAAGAAGGATATCTTTTAGCGTAGAGAAACGCGAAGAAGAAAAAAACAATACTTTTTGGAGAAGAGCCATCGAATCCGTGAAATGCGTAATTAGAAAAGAGAGAATCATCATCTATGTTCCGGTATGAAAAGTACCTGAGCGTGTTTCAAGCCTCCACCGTCAAGTCGTTACCAACGCCCAGCCAGTCCACATCTCCTAATCCGCTATTGATGCTCATATTGTTGTCGAAGGCCGACTCGTCGAAAGTAAAAGCCTCACCAACTACATCCAGGTTCAACAACTGATCGAAGTCGCCGTCATCAAACTCGTTGTTCAATGGTAGGCTGGAAAATAGCATCTCGTCATCCTGATGGTGGTTGATGTTAGTGAAAGCATCTCCTGGTAGGCCTAGCGCGCTCCACTTGTTGAAGTCCATAGCATCCGTTGCAGGAGCCGATATATTAATCATGGGCGCATCTTCTGATATCGTGATGCTGGACATGTGCTCGTGGTCCGATTCAGGCGGTGTGGACGCAAGGAAAGTTTCGAGACGGCGAGCGACTTCTTCGTCGGTAACGTTGGGCTCGTTGTGTTGTTTCTCGAGAGCGTGCATGTTTGTTGTACCATTGTCTGGAGGAGGTGTAAGGGTTGAGCGATGCATGTCCTGCGTTGCTGATGTTGCTACATTGACAAGGTCCAGGCGTCTTCCAGCATCTACTAGATCCTCCACTGCAGTCGCCCGGGTATGTTTAGGTATTGGCGAAGCTTGCGCATTCGCTATGGGAGCAACATGAATACCTGCTTTACGGATGGCGGCTTCGAGGAAGGCTACTGAGTAGTCGGCAGCAGCGTAGAGGTCTCGCAATTTGCCCATGACAGCCATACACTGACAAAAGCCACGTAGGGATGACCGACGAGTCTCCTCTTCGGGTGCCTTGATATCGAGAAGATGGATGATGATGGCTGGTAGTAAAACGGTAACACCTGTAGTTGGCAGGTACTTGACGAGGTCGCCAACATCCAGACGTTGAGCGATTGATGTGATGGCTGAAGCAGCTCGACGAACATTGCGGCGAGAAACTTCGAGGAGCTCTGATTCGACGTTATTCTTCGCGGGCGTGCTAGCTGCTGGACCACCCTGTGAGCTTGGTAGGACTTGCGGTCTATGCAGCGCTGATAATGTCGTGAAGAATACCATATGGAGCAATGACCTGGCAAGATCAATCGCCGCCTCGCCGCTGGGCTTGTCGTTGTACTTGGCCTCTTCGGGCAGCTCTGAAACCCATTTTTGCAGCTCCTCGTCGCAGGTCTTGACCTCACTGGTCTCCGGATCCAGCTTCTTCGGTAGCAACATCATTGTCGTGCGGTCATTCTGCAGGCCATGGTTGTTGTTCAGCACGCAGTATTGCTTAGAAAGCACATGGGATATGCAAAGACATAGCCTAGCTTTCTCGATGCACATAATGGCCAGCTGCCGTTGCGCGTCCACATCTCGAGCGATACGGCAGTCCGCTGGAAGGCATGTAATGGACTCTGGGATAGATGCAATCTCAAAGTCGTCCAGTGTCAGCATTGGGACGTCGAAATCTTCGGTCTTTATCCGTGTTGGTCGCCGCATGCCGAGTGCAATAAGGCGGTCTCGCATATAGGTTGACCACCATATGCGCTTCCACAACTTGACGCGTTTGGTGTCTAAATTTGTATTGTCCGGATTCCGGTGCAGCCCGATTGTGTGCGCAACTGATGTTGCAACGCCCATCCAATGCCAGGTATCTTTCTGATCGTCCGGAGTTTCGTAGTAATATGTCAGCAACAGAAGCGCTTGAACAAGCGAAACACGATCAGACTCGTAATCAAAGTCATACAGTATCTGATTACAAGGTTAGCTTGAGAATCCCAGTTCACTGCCCACTAGTGATTTCACATGCTTGCACGTGCGCGGTTTCGGTGCAACCAGCTCGGCCGAAGCACTTCGCCCGCCGATGTTCCCGGGAAAGGGGCTTTGACTTACCCTAGTCTTTTGGAAGAAGTCCTTGCGAGCCTCTTTTCGCGTTTCATAGCCAGCAGAGCGTAAGTGTTCCATGTCGACGAATGCTGACCCGGCAAACATGACGGCTTGGAACAAGATCAAGCTCACTTTGCCTTTGCTTCCATCTCGTCGATCGACCATCATAAGAAAGTCATGCAAATCCAGAAGTGGCATGTACGGATGTACAAATTCGACATACGCACGCAGGATCTCACTACGTAGATTCCCCCTCGGCACTGTCAAGACGCCTTTCTTCTGTAGATATGAAATTTCATCAGGTCCGATTTTGGCTGGGAGCGGCTTGATGAATTTCGGCAGCTCGCCGGGGGATGGATTTTGCGGTATGTTGCCAAAGAATGGTGCGCGAGGCTCAGTGGAGAAGGGTGAATATGGTAGCGTAGGCAGACCATTGATTTGTGAGGTTATGGATAGACGGCGTTGCACATCTGAAAAGCTGGCGACGGAATTAATGCGGTGTCCATGACTTTGGTCTACAGTAAGGTCAGCTGCTGCTTCGACTGGTTCACGACCGGTGTGACGTACAGATTGAATGAGGTACATGTTCGTCTCGTCTCGATTCCGCCTCATGTGACCCGCGCGATGAGGTTGAGTTCAATGATTGGACGCTATCCAGGGCGTCACGGGACGCGATTTTGCGGATGGCGGACGCTGCCGAGCTTGTATTCTCCGTCGGTTGATCGTCATCTTTGCCATATTTTCTGCAGTCGTCAGTAAGAGGCGCGCATATGAGGTATGTGGAACGGTAGCCATTGGCTGAAATGGTGCACGCGACGGCTGACAGGTTGAACGCTCCAGAAATGGCTAGGCTTTCAATTTGCCCAGACAAGCCGTCAACCGATCGCGGATGACGACACTCGCAACAACGTTGATCAGAGAAAGCGTCGTTTGTGCTCTGAGAGGGGGGTTTTCAGATATTTGACGGAAGTGTTGGACTAACTTTTTGCGTCTGCTCTCCGAAACAATGCAGTCTACTTCGTCCAGTCTGCAGTTCGTGCAAGGGGCACCGTGTTCTAAATGATAAGTGAACGAAGTCAGTATATCTCTCACATGCAGTGTGTAAATGAACTTGACTCACCAGTGACATTGCATCGCACCTTGCGAGCTCGACAACACTGGCAAGCTTTAGAAGCCCTCCTCTTTACTGAACGTCCGGTCGTGTGTCCGTCGAGGCCGGCTTGGTTGGCCTTGCGCTTCGGAGGCTGGATGTCGTTGTGATGGTCGGACGGCGACGCAGAGTAATCGGACATGGCTGGGAAGTGTTTCTAGTCCGGTGTTTGTGTTGACAGACGGAAACTTGCCAGAAAATCGAATATTACTTCCACCCGCGCGAGGGGTCTGGGGGCGCCCGAACACTATAAAGACCCCATATTTCGTGAGTGGATTCCGTGCCAGGCTAGTGGAAAAGCCGCGCTTCACCTGGTACGTTCTAACTCTTATGACGCCGCGTGCGTCCCCACTGGGGATCTTAGTGAATACCCCAGTCCCCAGATGCGCGTAAGTCGGCGCTTTACCCTTGGCGACTAAGACGCCCCGGTGTTGGTCGGATGTGTTCGGGACAAAGCCCGCATCTAAGGACGGATCGCGTTGGCAACGTCAGCTGCTGCCCACATGCAATCCCTGGGCACAGAAAGATGCCGCGGTCCTTGGTACTCGTCAAAGCCGACCCTGCCCTTTCTGCAGCAGTGCAGCCCTTACACGCCTCGTGGCTCGGGAATGCCAAGCCGATCTGACAGCCCAGGAGCTACAACGTGTTCCAGCAGGAGTCAAGCAGAGCCTCGAGTTGGACCATGTGGAGTCAAGTGCACCGTTGAATCGAGTAGAGTCCCACAGAGAGCGCAGGATCTTCGCTGTACCATGCGGAAATGAGTATCCAGGTGCGGCACGATTGGTCTCGGAAGGCGGAGTGCCATGACCAACCAGACTGACTCTGGACTCGATAGCCGAAATGCTAGCCGTGCCTGGTGCACGTGAGGGTACATGGGCGTCCAAATTTTGCGTGTGTGTGCGGCCTTTTGCCAATAACAATTCCATCAGAGAGGTCCACCATCCGACCCAGACGCCAGTGAAACCCGCGTGTTATTACACAGTTAGCGGCACCTGGGGCACGGTGTTTGCCGTCGTTCTGAGCTGAGAGCTGACCGCCTCATGGACATTATTGCATCCTCCCTTCGTGCGTACACAAACGGAACGTTACCGCGGATGACGCGAGCATGTTGAGCGTGTGTATGCCATCGGCGCTCGGAGGAAAGGCCTGCCAGCTGAGTGGTCGCGGTAGATGTGAAAATGCTACAGTCAGGCATGAGTTAGCGAACGGGTGGAGGAGGATCTCTATGGCGTCGACCAAGATTGCGGGGTCGGCGAAGTCTCGGACGGTGGCTTCCCGTTGTGTGTGCAACCACTAGGTACTCTCAGCCGCCCGTCTTCATGCATACATCATTATTTCAGCCTTCCAGATTGTTCCTGGAAAGTCGGTAGTGCTGCATCATGCCAAGTTTACTCGCGCACCCGTCAACAATCGATTGTCCGCGGCCGCCGACCTTTGTTTCCTAAGGCCATTATTATAATCGGCAAAGTAGGTAGGTATATGCCGGGAAACAACACAAAAAGTCCTCTCAACCCTCCAACCATGATTTAGTGGGTCTACACGAGATTACCTGCAGGGCGAATGGCGGTCGCACGGCCTGGCCTTGTCCTCCTTGAGCACCTGAGGGCACTCGCCGTGCATTCCGCAATCGCACAACGGCCGTCATTCAACGAGCAGTCAATGAAAGCTCTTATGGGTTTAGTATTTACCAACACCCCCAGATCAACACCACCGTGGACGCTCACCCAGAGAGTCAGAAATGGAGTATACTGTACACAGTATCATTGCGCACATGTATTCTCATAGGCCATTGGTGGATAGACAGAGCATGTACAGGGTCTAAGACCAAGCTCCGATATCTTTACGTCTACACAATTTTATTAAGATCCAGGGGGATTATGGAAGGACCTTCCCTACTCGATTGCGTTGAGGACACGGGGACATGGAGACGGACTTGTTTTCCGTGTATCAACACCCGGAAAAACGCTCAGGTGGCGTGACTTGAGTCCAGAAAGAAAAGTACTCCATCAACCAACCCTTCACCCCCGAACTACCCAACCGGTTCACAATCAAACCTACACACCACAAATCTACACATCACCCGTCAGCACCCCCGAAATCATCAAACATAACACCAAAAAGAGAATACTTACTATGACTTGCTTCTCACAAATGACACCCTTCGCGAGATACTCCTGATAGCATTTCTCAGCAGCGAATTTCTTACATCTACACTCCTAAAAAAGGTTTATCAGCTACTTTGTCCAAGTATATCCAGATCGTAAAAGAACAGCGACAAATTACGTACTGCTTCCAGCGACAAGGGGCAAATGGGTGGTTTGCAGACACACGGCTTGGAAGCCGGTGCGGCGAGAGCAACGGCTGCGAAGAGCGTGGCGATGATGAATGTAGTCTTCATGATGTATGTGTTAAGTAAGGTGGATAATATGGGATGTGATGTTGGAGAGGTGAGGAATAGGGCCTTTAGTGGTGGTCCTTGTATGCTACTTTATATCTCACCAGGCGTAAGCTGACCGAGCACGGTCTGAGACAGAAGGAGACAAACAACAGACGAAAACGGTAATACCTTGGAGAAAAAGGGTAAATGGTTCGTGCTGGAAGAACTACGGGCTTGGATTGGGGTGTTTAACAGGGGTGGATCGTGATACAAATCGACCGAAAACTGTGTCACATTACCGTAAAGCCTTTAGAAAAACATCCATGGTGAGCTTGAGCCTTGTGCGATGGCCAATGCCCCTGCAGGCCAATGTGCAAGCTGCCAACACGACGTCGTATATTGTCCGGCAAAATCGGCACTTCGTATTAAACATAGCCAAGCCAAGTACCTCTGTCGTACAATTCTCCGTGCGTCTCTTTTACAGTTTGGATGAACCTCTGGGCCTCTCCAAAGCCTTGGTCTTGCTCTTGAAATTCTTGACCAGCTGTCGTACTCCCAGGTCCAGCATCACGTCTTCGGAACCACCCGGTATTCTCACGCCTGGAACCTCACGATATATTCCTACACGACATGTTAGCAGAGACCTTCAGCCCCGTCATCAACAACTTACTTTCGATTAGCTCCCCTTGACCACTCTTCGTGTAGCCATTACCACCAAACAGCAGCTGGGCAGTTTGCGCACACTCGTTCAGCACGATGCCACTTTGCGCCTTGGCCATGGCCGTCAGACCTCCCAGCTCAATGTCTGCCGTCGCCTTGGGTAGATGAACCATCTGATACACAAATTGTTCGATCCAGGCGGATTGCGATTCTAGTAAAGCGCCGGCTTTCGCCAGACGATGCCGCACAACGGGTTGGTCGACGAGTGGTTTGCCAAAGGCTTCGCGCTTCATGACATATTCCATGGCTGCAGCGAGGGCAACACGTGCCGAGCGGGTTGCTCCGATGGCGATAATGAGACGTTCGTGGTTGAAGTTTGTCATACTGGAGCTGGTCAACAGATCGTCTACGTGAAGTCCAAGTTAGGCTGCTCACATGTACTTCATGCCCATGCCTTCCTCCCCGATGAGGTTTTCTACTGGCACTTTGACGTCGTCGAGCTCAATGAAAGTCGTTCCCGCTGAAACTTGGCCACCCACTTTGAGTCTCCGCATGCTGACGCCTGGGTATCCTTTCAGGGGCACGACCAGCATGGATAGACCCGAAGGTCCAGGACCGCCTGTTCGTACAGCCATGGCCGAGTAATCCGACCAAATGCCATTTGTGATCCATTTCTTCGTTCCGTTGATGATATAGTGTTTTCCATCAGGCGTTTTCGTAGCCGTGGTCGTGATGTTTGCGACATCAGATCCGGCTTCGGGCTCGGTGATCGCAATGCAGGTCCGCTTCGTGCCGGTGAGGATTTCAGGGAGAAAGCGGTCTTGTAACTGCTTATTACCGTACTTTATAATCGGTGGGGTACCGAAGGCTATGCCGGTAGTGAGTGACCCTGACGGCCCTGCGAGGCCGCTTCGCGCCATCTCGTCGGCGTAGATCATAGTGTGGATATACTGCGAGATGTTAATACAATTTTTTCACTCCCGTACAAATATACTTACATCCCATTCCTCAACCTTCACAACACCAAGGATATCGTGAATACCCAGCTTCTTTAACCATTCCACTGGTAGAGGCGCAGGCAGAATGGGAAGCAGCATGCCCGCTTTTGCAAACGTCTCCCAGACATGCTCGGGTACGGTCTCGGCTGTATCCCATTCCAGTGACTTCTCAATCAAGTGCTTGTCCACGAACTCGCGACACGCTTTCTGCCATCTCAGGTGCGTCTCCTTATAGTATGGGGACGGAAGCCCGACGATATAGGGCGGCTCAGAGAACGGGATGAACGCTGTGGAAGACATTATGGCGGCAAAGTAGGAGAAGGTATCGACAATGCAATCTATGAAGAGCCACGGTGCCCTTTCTCGATGTCGGCTACCTACATGATGGGGTTGCGTTATATGGACCGTGCAGCTTAGTAGGATCGAGGAGTGCGGAGGTGGAGGTGGAGGTGGTTTCGTCTGAGCCGAGGTTCGCGACCATACCTAGAGCCTAGGTAATACATCATCATGCATCTGACTTTCGAGGACACAAACTTAATCATACAAAGCGAGACTACCAAGACTCCAAACGAGTGAGCCGATGCCTCAATACCAAGTCGCACTCAAAACCTCGTAGCGTCTAGAGGCATACAGGCACAATGAGAACAGCTTGGGTGTTCAGCGTTTCATGACGAACGCTCAAGAAAATACCGCCAGAGAAAGGCACAGGGGCGAAGATTGCCCGGTCTTTCAAAAGTCCACACGTCTTGAGATATTAGGCGACATACCGGCAGGCCAGATCGCTGTGTAGACTCAATGACATGCATGCAACAAAAGTACAAGCACACGGGTCACGAAGACGGTACAAGTTAAACTATCTGTCGTCTTGTCTGAGAAGATGTACTCCGCTGAGGACTCAAGTAACAGTCAAATCAATATAATTGTCCATGTATGCATTTTGGCAGATGCAGGTCTGCTGAGAGAGTATATAGTAGTACATACGCTCGAGCTAACACTGTGGCAGCAACGTAGCCGAGCTATCGCCAGGTTGAGACGAAGAAAGTATCAGAGCCTACTTACTTCTGATTTGAACCGTCGACTGCTCAGGCACGCTCAGTAATCCCAGTCTGCGACGAGGACGGTGAACAGACGAAGACTTCTAATCTTCCTCAATTTCACCTTCCTCGCTTCCGCTGCGGACAGCGCGGTCTTGTTCCTCTTTCTTGATGGCCGATTCCGGAACGGGAGTCTTGGACTTGGGGTCAACGCGTGGAGAGTAGCGAGGGCGCTGTAGAGTCAATATCATTTCTCGAGGTGTCAGCAAACAGGGATGGAACGTACCTTGGTATCACGATCACGTCTAGTCGCGCTCTCGTTGCTATCCCGACGACGTCGAGTCGACAAAGTACGACCACCGCTGTCGCCGTAGTCCAACAGACTAACACTCGTCTCACGAGGGTCGGCTCTGCTAACGTAAGATCGCTCACGCTCGACTTCACGCTCGCGGCGCTCCCGCCCGTAATGATCACCACCAGGGCTGCGGCGAGAACGTTCAAAACGGTCGTCATCACGTCGTTCACGGCGAGGGGGGGCGGGAGACAAGCCTGTGCTGTCGTTGTTCCTGTAGCGCGCCTCCCTATCTTGTACGGCCCGTCGACGCTCCGCGGCGTACGGATCATGTTCAGGTGAGCGAGTGCGCGTACGAGGACGGCGATGAGAGTCAGAATGTCCGTTGCGATACTCACGGTCTCGGTCGCGCCTGTCCCGATCACGGTCGCGGTCATCACGCCTGCTTCGGTCCCGTCGCTCGTTCTCCTTCTCTTTCAAGCGGGACATGAACTTATCGAATGCCGACTCGCGGGTGGTATCTGCTTTCAGTGCGCGATACTCGTCTGTCTTCTCAACACGGGGACGTACCGTTTCCCAAGTGTCTGAAAGCGACACTGGTGGATCAAGGTGCTTGATAACGGAGCGAAGCCTGTCTACGGCGTAGCGCTCGTTGGACTCCTCGTCTCGCCGTTCCTCTTCCTCGCGTTTCTTCACCTTGGCAAGAACGTAGTTGTAGATACTGCGCATCGAATGCTCATCGATACCAGCGGTGCGAGGATCTTTGCGCATGACACTGAGGAAGTCTTCGACTGGCGTCGCCGTGGTAACCTCGAAGCGTTGTTGCTGGTGCCACTGTTAGCCAAAAGCCACACACGCAGCTAAACTAGGGCCTGCTTACCTCCAGTACATCCAACGCTTTGCGACGCAGAGTACGGAACTTGCCCTCTTCCTCTTCCAAACAGTCCCAGAACAGATCGAGTGGCGATGATCCCCTCTGCCCCAGCATAGCCAAGTAAGCAGGATGGTCTTTGATGATGGGGTGCACTTCTTTCCACTTGGTACCAGCCCGGAGCTGATCATTGTGCTTGAGGTCGGCGAGCAGTTGCAGGAAACCGTCACGGTTCTTGCGCTCTTTGCGATGTTCGATGCGTCGCTCGGCTTGGACCCGGTCGTTGTGCTCGCGCTGTAGCTGCCTAATGTGCTGCTCGAACTGGTTCAGTACGTCCATGCGGGACAGGCTCTGGAACCTGTCGCTATTGAACTCGTCGTTGCCCTCGAGCTTTTCCTCGGCCGTCTGCCAACGCGTGAAGGGTTCCAGGTCCAGACTCTGCAGCAGACCCGTCACCTCCTCAAGAGCGGATCGCCTGCTCTCTGCCTCTGCCTCCTCGTGCGCCTTCTTCAGCGAGACGATGTATTCCTCGAACAGAGCCCTCCGTTCGGTGTCATCCTTGGCAGAGCGGAAGATGGTCTCCTCCTCGATGATAGGCAGCGCCGTCCTCCAGCGCGTGTAGTATTTGATCTCGGGGTGCGAGCGCAGCATGGCGGCGAAGTCGGAGCGCAGCTTGGCCTGGCGATCCTGCTCCCTTTGCTTCTCCTGGGCGCGCAGCTCTTCGCAGTACTTCTTGAAGGCCTCCTCGCGCTTCTCTGGCTCGGCTATGGCACGCCAATTGGGATCGTGGATACCGGCGCGAACAGCCTGCGCCCAGCTCCAGTCAGGCTGCGCCTTCATCTGCTTGAGCACCTTCATGAAGGCAGCCTCGGCCTCCTGCGGACTAGAAAACTGAAGCTCGGCGCCGGTCGTGAAACTGATGTTGGGCCGGTCGCCGCCGAAGCCAGCCTCGCGATCGCGTTCGCGGTCACGGTCACGGTCGTCGCGACGGTCATGGCGGTCTGGACGGTACTCGTCGCGCTCGGGGCGCCTGTTGTCGTACGAGGGCGCCATCGCCGGCGGTCCAGCAGCCCATCCCGCGGGGCCTGCTGGGGGGGGCCGCTGAGGTGGTTGCTGTTGCTTAAGGGCGTCGACCTTCTCCTGTATGGCATCGGGCAAGGTCCACGTCGACCCCAGGGTAGGGTGTGCAAAGTATCGCCTGCCGTCGAGGGTGTGGAACGTCCAGCCGGTACCGGTAAGAGCACGCTGCATCGTGTTAGCTAACCTCAGTCTCGCAACAAACGCACAACTCGGCTCGCACCTCTACGTCGTCTTTCAACTCGTCGGGCTTCACCCACGTCGTGCTGCCGGTGGCCGTGTTGTGATAGTACTGCTTGCCGTCTTTTGACGTGCAGGCCCGCCAGACGGACGACGGCGCCATGGCGGGTGGATGGCCATTCATTGCGCGTGCGGTAGACAAGTAGACAATGGTGCGATGGTCGACGAGTCTTGTCGCGTGAAGAGGATACAGTACAGTTGGGTTTTGTGACGAGCAACTTTGCAGCTTCGGTCCCGCCTGCGCCTAGCGTGGGCCCTAGCGCAGGCACCAGCACCGAGCACCGACGTCTTCACGTGCACCTCGCCCTGTCCCAACAGCGCCGCGTCCAAGTCCTGTAGGTAGCCATGGCTGCGAGCTCAGAAGCGCAGGCTCGTGCAAGTGTCGAGTTTGTGGAAAGCTCCGTGCTCGAGGCAGTGGTTCCGAGCTCTGATATCGATATCGAGGCCGAACTTGGCTCTTGGGATGGGCCGACCGAGGATGGTGGCTCCATCTTGCCGTTCCTATCACAGCGCCATGTGCTCCTCCTTGGTACGTGTCCGGCAAGTCACTGGCATCAGCATGTCTCTTACTCATGCGTAGGCCTCTAGATGAACTACTAGCCGCATATATCGTTTTCCGCACCCCATCACTGGACGACGACATCCTGAAATCATATCTTGCGAGGCTGCTGGTCAATGTAGAGGCCTTTGCATTCAGCACTTCACCTCCGCCCGAACAAGAACCAAAAGATGTACCCCCAAAGGAGCTCATCCACTCAAGCACCATCAATCATACCGATGAGCCTACTGTTGTCAACCACGGAGAAGGCGATGATGCTTATACCTACGTTATCTGGAAGGTCGACATCTTCATCGGTGAGCTTCATGTTTTGTGATCGTGTATTGTATCTGATTTCCGCCAGCTCGTCCTCAGGGCAGGTTCCACAAACCCGGTGTATATTTCCAACCCACGGCGTCCTTTAAGCCTGCTGAGAGGCCTAAGAAAGGCGCACTAGAAGATGAGTACCTCCCGAGTCGAGCACCTACGGCCCTGAACCTGCTTCAATCATTTGAAACCGACCCTGCTCTTACTGGCATCCACCCACGACTTTCTGCAATGCGGATCAGCAAAGTTACCCCGAGTGCTCCGGTTGCCAGAGAGATGGCTCGCCCTATCCGAAATGGACAGCGACCCGTTTTTCGCGTTCTGCCGGCTTTGGCATGGAGGATAAGATACTCACGAACCCAGGCATCATTGAGTGATCTGTCTTTGATGGCCTCTTTAGACTTGGAAGTCGCCCAATTTTCTACATACGATGTAAGAATCAAGAACGTCGGTTTAACTCTGCATGGAGGCAACGTCAAGGCTTTGAACGACGAACAGGACGCAGCAGCAGTCCATAGACCTGGTGATCAGTTGACATACCTGTACAAGATCAAGCCTGATCTTGCTCCTGATGGGACGCCATCTCTCGGAAGCAAGGGCCATTGTTTAACCCTTACTATTGAAGCCAACGTTTCAATTTCCGCGCAATGTCGACCAAATGTTGGCATTGAGTGGAGAACCCCGGTCGATTTTGTGTCTGAACAAGCAGCAAGCTTGATGAAGGCCGCTCATCGATCCAGTAGCTCTGCAATCCAAAGTACAAACACGCACAACCCCGACGCTCTCCCAGCCCACGATACTCAGATCAAACCAGGGCCTGAAGCGACACAAGACGACATCAATATTACTCTCACTGTCTCAGGGCCTCCCCAAGTTCGGGTTGGTGAAATCTTCACATGGGATGTTTTCATAGTGAATCGCTCACAAAAGACACGGAGATTGGCAATCCTAGTTATTGCAAAAAGAAAGAGAGACTTTGAGCGGCACCAGTCACACCCATCTACATCTTCTGCGGGTGGTCTTCGATCGGAGAAGGAGCTGCTCACAACGGCTGTTGTTGATGAGAATATTGTATATGCCAAGCAGAAGAGCGCCAGAACGGAAACGTCGGAGCTGATCTGCCTGACGACGGATATACGGCTTGGGTGAGTAACATGGAGCGCACTAGTACCATTAAGATACTAATTGCACAGGCAACTGTCACCTGGCTCGTGCTACACTGCTGATCTGAGATTTCTTGCGCTCTCTGCAGGTGTCCTGTTCGTCGAGTCTATCCGTGTCATTGATCTCAATACGAATGAAGCTGTCGATATTCGCGATTTACCAAGCATCGTTGCTGTCGAATCGGAGCGCTTACAGTAGACAGCGACACGCCTGGAGTCTACGTTCCAAGGAGCCGCTTGGGGTTTGAAACTCATAAAGGGAGGGCAAGAAGGACTGGTTATAATGATGTTGGTGGGCGGCTGCAGTAGGGCTTCAGTGTCTATTCTCCGAAGTCGTTGGATTCACGTTCATGAGCTTCGCCCTGGTGCTCGAGCTCGGGCCAGCTGGCAACGTGAAGTTTAGTAGACAAGCCGTAGTTAGCAAGGTGCAGACATGTCAAGATACATCCTAGAGCCATGAGATTAGCTGGATCATATGAGCGACAAGCCCTCGATATTGGTTAGAGCGAGTCTCGAGCCAGGTCATGTCCTTCGCTTTATGTCTGAAACTGGTCATTGGTCCCCGGCCATAGCTACGTTCTCCGCCGCCACGGCACCCAGCACCCTCCCGCATCAACGCCAGGTTGCGCTTGCAGCACTGCACAAGGCTTCCTCTTGGTCTTCATCGCACGACTGTTCTTGTCTTCGCACACTCTGGAGCTCCGTTTGACACGGCGAGTTAACAGCAGCACACGGACCGCCCGCTCCGGCTACGTTTGATCAACGTCATCGCGATCTTCCAACGCTACCCAGAAGCTTTTCATACGCAACCGACACCCAATATGGACACTCGTCGCAGACTGCTCTATCATCTGAACAGTCGCTGGATCTACGGGAAGATTGTAAGCGACAACTTGCTGATGACGGGCGACGTATTGATTTCGAATAGCCGCTACTACACGCCATCGTCTTTCTCCTCGAAGTCATGGCCGTATCTCTACTCGCGCGGAAGTACAACTCGTACTATGGCCAGCGACCTGGTAAGATAAGGCTGCGCTTATTGGCTTACGCGCAATACTGACAATATGCAGTCCTCACTACTATGATCACCAACGCTGTAAGCACCCGTTACCGATATGAACCCTCCGCCACGCCCGCAACCGTGATATTCAGCTCGTGCTGTCGACATTAAACCTACTTGTACGCATGAGATGTAGTAGAGGGCATACTAACACCAAGCGCAGGTGTTGGGTGGCATTGCAGACACAGTAGCCCAGACGCTGACCGCTGTCCGGGAGCGCGCAGTCCGCAAGAAGGGCGGCCCCGGCAAGGATGACTTCCTGGCAATTGAGATTCATGAGCTGGACAGACGCAATCCGTTCAGCGATAACGACCTCATCCCCGATTCAAAGAAACTCCCACCGCCGTTCGACTTCGAGCGCACCACGAGGTTCATGTCGTACGGTTTCCTGATGTCGCCGATACAGCACAGGTGGTTCCGCTTCCTGTCATCAACCTTCCCGGTTACAAAGACAGCTACATGGTTGCCTGCGTTGAAGCGCGTGGCCTTCGATCAGTTTCTGTTCGCGCCGGCTGGTCTGGCCTGCTTCTTCACATTTATGACGATTGCAGAGGGCGGTGGGAAGCGCGCGGTGCAGCGCAAGTTTCAGGATGTATACGTGCCCGCGCTCAAGGCCAATTTCATGGTCTGGCCAACAGTGCAGATCATCAATTTCCGGCTGATGCCCATTCAATACCAGATTGTATGTATTCCAAGCCCTACGCGGATGGTGGATACTAACCGTTATGCTAGCCTTTTGTTTCTACCGTCGGTATTGCTTGGACAGCTTACCTTTCCTTGACCAACTCCGCCGAGGAAGCTTAGAGCGCTACTCAGACGCTGAACGCATCTCTTTATATTACTATCCTATGTACGCATACGGTTGGGTCATGATGGGATTTTCACTTGTGAGATTTTGCGCTTTTGCATAGTCCACTGGGCAGTTCGGCGCTCGGTTCGTTTCCCGGCATTTGTATGGCGCTATCTTAGTTGTCTTTACTCACAGTTCGCTCTACAATTTATATACAACCTCTTAGCAGATTCAAATACTATATGTTCAGGCAAATGCTGCGTTTGCCATTCGACATGGAAGGAAACTGGCTATAGATATTAATCCTATTCTCACCTGAAGGATATTCATGTCTGAAGCTGGATGGGTAGGAGGATAGACGGAGTTCCTTAAGAGTAGGTAGGTAAGAGAAGCCGTCGCTTTCGGCCGCAGGGAAGACGATTCTTGGCCGCAGCTCTCCACAATGACAGTGCAGCAGCGTAGACTAGGTAATGACTTGCTTCTGCTAATTTGTTTTCGATTTGGTCATGTCACGTCAGGTAGTTGCTTTTCCTAACTTGATAAGAGAAGCTTTTACATGTCCATAGGTGCTCAGAAGCTGCTGCCCCGCTCACCCCACCACCCCAAGCCCATGACGAATCTCAACAACAAACATCCAAAGCCTCCGCACATTATCTACTCACCCGCTGCTTGACGTAAGTGACTTCCTCGCTGTGTGGAACAAGCAATTGCGCCTCTAGATAAACAGCTAAACGAAAACCGAGAACTTTCCTGAACTCCCTCGTTAGAAGCTCCCATACCTACATCTACCATGTCTCTTTCGAACAAGCTCTCCATCGGCGAAGTCGATCTCAAGGGCAAGCGCGTCCTCATCCGAGTACGTATAATGTCCGTCGGCAACCTTCTACACGTCTGACAATCAACCCAGGTCGACTTCAATGTGCCGCTAGACTCGGACAAGAAGATTACCAACAACCAGCGCATCGTCGGCGCCCTCCCGACAATCAAGCACGCCATCGAGAATGGAGCAAAGGCCGTCATCCTCATGTCGCACCTCGGTCGCCCAGATGGAAAGCCAAACCAAAAGTACAGCCTCAAGCCGGTAGTTCCCGAACTTGAGAAGCTGCTAGGCAAGAGCGTGACCTTCACAGACGACTGCGTTGGCAAGTCGGTTGAGGATACCGTCAATGGCGCTAGCGATGGCCAGGTCATCCTGCTAGAGAACCTGCGCTTCCATGCAGAAGAGGAGGGCAGCTACAAGGATGAGGAGGGCAAGAAGCAGAAGGTGGACAAGAGCAAGGTTGAGGAGTTCAGGAAGGGCTTGACTGCCCTAGGCGATGTCTATATCAGTAGGCGGTCCCGGTCCAATCTGTTCGAGCACTGAAGCTGATGAATTGTAGACGATGCATTCGGTACCGCCCACCGCGCGCATAGCTCCATGGTCGGCGTCGATCTCCCACAAAAGGCCTCTGGCTTCCTCGTCAAGAAGGAGCTTGACTACTTCGCAAAAGCGCTCGAAGAGCCCAAGCGACCTTTCCTCGCCATCCTCGGTGGCGCCAAGGTCTCAGACAAGATCCAGTTGATTGACAACCTACTCGGAAAGGTCAACAGCCTGATTATCTGCGGAGGCATGTCGTTCACCTTCAAGAAGACGCTCGAGGGTGTCAAGATTGGCGACAGCTTGTTCGACGAGGCTGGTAGTAAGACGGTCAAAGACCTCGTGGAGAAGGCCAAGAAGAACAATGTCAAGATTGTGCTACCGGTCGACTATATCACCGCCGACAAGTTTGACAAAGACGCCAACACCGGCTACGCCGAGGACAAAGATGGCATTCCAGATGGCTGGATGGGTCTCGACTGCGGAGAGAAGTCGATCAAGCTGTACAAGGAGGCTATTGGCGAGGCACAGACTATCCTCTGGAATGGCCCGGCAGGCGTGTTCGAGTTTGAGAAGTTCGCCAAGGGTACCAAGGAGACACTCGACGCAGCGGTCGATGCGGCACAGAACGGCAAGATTGTCATCATCGGCGGAGGTGATACTGCGACCGTTGCGGCCAAGTACGGTGTAGAAGACAAGCTATCCCACGTTTCGACGGGCGGAGGTGCGTCGCTTGAGCTGCTCGAGGGCAAGGATCTGCCTGGTGTGTCTGCTCTGTCAAGTAAGTAAAACGGCCGCACGGAAGTGAACGATGGCTCAAGATGAGGGAAGGTATATCTTCGAAGTTATGATTGTGTAGCTATAGCTCCTTTCGGCTCCTTGGCAGATGAACCATACTTCAATCATCGTGTCTTTGATATGCAGCTTCAGCGGCCCAGTGAAGTCCTTATGAGTGCGCCGTGATCGCTTATAGGATTACAATCCATACTCTGTAGCCTTGTCACGCGCGCAGATCTCTCGTTTCGTGTCTTCGTGCAGGTACGCGTTTCATTTGCCCAGTTTCTTGAGCTCCTCCCTACGCCTCGTTAGCCCTCATTCCCGGAACAACAGCCTCCCTACCCCTCACTCACCTCAGCTGCACCGCAAAGTCCTCATTCGTGTCATCGTCATCCCAGCTCTCTTCCCACAGATGTGTGTTGCCGGCCGGGATCTGTGTCTCCTCTTCCGCCCAGTCTGTTTCCGCCCGTTAGCTCCAACATGCACGCACATGTAACATGAAAACTGCTCATGTCTGGTGTATGTGATTCATTTGCGTACCCTCTACCGGGAAATCCTCGAATTCATCGTCCTCCTCGAGTTGTGTGGTCGGCTTCTTCTCGAGCGCGAGTGGTTGTTCTGTGTTCTTGGAGTCGTTGACTACCGCTTTCTTCATGTCGTTGCTTCCTTGGGCTGAGCCTGACATTTTGGCGATCGAGAGGTTCTGCGGGGGTGGGTGTGTGGTCGGTGAGTTTGGGCTTGGGGGGGAAGGGCCTTTGTGATGCGGCTCTGAGGGCGGAGAAGGCGGCGATTGTCCGCAGGGCTTAGCGCGATGTCACGTGGCAGGAGTGGAAACCTTAAGCAGCTTGCGGGATACATAGTTATCAACTCGCAGATGTCGCATCTTAGCTTCGACGAGTGCGATAGGGGGCATTACTAGTCTGTATGATCCTCCCTGGACATTCACTCCAATACGTACGACGGGTGATGGGAGGATGGATCACTGTAAGCCACGGAGGACCAAAAGCGTCCATGGATGACGTACTTCTCTTAGCTCCGAGACACCGGACGAAGCTGTAAGCGCATCTTCTGGCTCAATGGTAGGTTACTAGGCACTCGCAATTACTTAGCTGCGATTCCCGCTTCAGGCGAAACGTCTGAATAACTCCTCTTCGTTCAATTCTTCCACTCCTTCCTTTTGACCTCTTCCGTGAAACCCGCTCGCCAATAGTGCTCTGCTGTGACATTCCGCCTCCGACATGTTCAAGGTTGGCGGCTGGCTTAGAGGCCATACGCCCGCCCATGCAAAGAGTCTGGACTCCCTGAATGAGGTCGCACAGAGTAAGCCTGATTACATGAAATCATTCAATCATTCACTAACAATGTGCAGTACAAGATGCCATGAGCTGTAGGAGCCCTGAATTCGCCGCCTTGGGCTTCCTCTCGAACAGGACTAATAGCACGCGAGCATAGCTGTCAAGTATGTTATGGCGGATGATATAGAGAGCGCCGAAGAACATCTCAACAAAGGCAGTTCGCCCTTCCACCAGGTGCGTGTCAATCACTCCGCCGCCAGGCTACTCAACATTTTCAGTCCGCTGGCTAATCTAGTATAGCTAGGAGCCGGAGTATGTGTCTTTATGAGGGCAACATTGGGCTTCGAGCCGGAGATCGTGCGCGAAGGTCTGGTCATATATTGCGTCCGGATCACAGTGTAGAGGTTGACATGGGCTACAGCTGCCAGCGCCTTGTCTCTGGCCGAAAACTCGGCTTACGAACACCAACGAAGTGTGAGCAAAGATCCGAATGCGTACCGATCACCGATATACCCACCGGGCACCGAATACGCGGTATGCCAGGCGGAGGCGCAATTGATGAGTGCCGTTGTCGGCGTGCTCAACGAGAGCTTGACGGAAGCTATCAAGAGCTTTTACAAATTAAGGAAAGCATACCTCGCGCTGGAAGCTATAATGGAAAACGAGAAGAGGTTCCTGAAGGAGAGGAGTACGAGTAGCGTCAACTCGATGGCGTCGCGGGGCTCTTCGAAAGTGGGGTCAGACAGGTCGAACACGGCAAGTAGCACTTCCAAAACTTCTCAGCTCCCTACCTCTACCAACGCATCCGCGGGAGCTTCGACTAGCAGTCTGAGGCAGACTACTACACTCACCCAGCCGGAACTGAAGAAGGCGGCCCCGGAGCCCAAGAAGGCCACCGATAACGAAGACGATGACGACGATGACGACTTTGTAGACGCAGAGGAAGACCGCCGCGGCGATGAAACTCCCGTGGAATACATGGGCCACCTCAACGTACCGGCTGGTGAAGGCGTCTCCGTGGGTCTGAACAACGTTGAAAGGAAAGTTGACCTACCATCCAGCTCTGCACCAGGTTTACCCTCGACAAATGAGGATCCGTCCGACTCCGTACCCAACGCCATCGAATATTTTGAACAGCTTGTATTGAACGACGAAGGTAACCCTGAGGGGGACATTGCAACATTCAGCGACCATCCAGTGGATGTCTTCATTCTCTCCGGAGCCAACTTCTGTTTCGGGATGTTGTTACTTATCCTCTCCTTCATTCCGCCTTCTTTCGCAAGTTTGCTGAAGATAGTGGGCTTCAAAGGAGATCGGGAGCGCGGCATGAAAATGCTTTGGCAAGCAACGAAGTTTCACAACATCCACGGCGCAATGGCTGGCGTTGTGCTCATGGGTTACTTGAACGGATTTACTAACTTCTGCGACATACTACCCTCGTCTGGAGAGGCCTATCCTATGGAACGCTGCAGAGCACTGCTGCGCTATATGCGCGCTAGGTACCCCAAGAGCCATCTATGGTTACTTGAAGAATCACGAATGTTTGCCTCGGAGAAACAGTTGGAGACGGCTGTTCAGTTTTTGGACAATGCAGGCGAGTCGCCACTTAAGCAACTCGAAGCACTGAGTTGGTTTGAGCGTAGTCTGGATAACATGTACATGCACGACTACGAAGCAACCGCCTTCGCTTTTGAGAAGTGCGTTACGCTGAACAACTGGAGCCATGCGTTGTACTACCACATTGCTGCTGCATCCTGCGTTGAGCTGTACAGGAAAAACAAGACAGCGAACCCAACGGAAGCCAAGAAATACGCGATCAAGGCAGAGGAGTACATGAAGAAGGTTGTCCCCAACACTGGCAAGAAGAAGTTCATGGCGCGCCAGCTGCCTTTTGATACCTTCGTCGCCCGCAAGGTTCAGAAGTGGGAAGCTCGCGCCAAAGAATGGAACTGCGACCTGGTAGACGCAGTCGGAGTCTCACCGCTAGAAGAAATGATATACTTCTGGAACGGATACAAACGCATGAGAGACGACCACCTACAAGTCTCGCTCGCGAACCTGGCCTGGAGCGAATCGTCCGAGAACCCGTACTGGGAAAAAGAGGACCTAGACGAGCGGTCCATTCTCAACGTCCTGCGCGCTGCTACCTACAGAAGCATGAACCGCACAGCCGAAGCCAAGGCCATTTTAGAGAAGGAGATCTTGCCCGTTGACCGCACACTTTTCGCAGGCGGCCTCAAGGATAACTGGACGGCGCCTTGCGCTCGCTACGAAATGGCTGTAAATGTCTGGCGTGAAGCTGATGCGGATGGGCATCCGGAGACGAAGCCTCAGATGTTGACTGAATGCAAGAATTGGCTGGATGAGGTTTCCAAGGGGGGTAGGTTTGACTTGGATACTAGGTATGTTTGAGTTTCTCTCGCTTGGGTGCTTTCAAGACTGACGAATATTTGGCAGAATTGGGATGAGGATTGCTTCTGGTAGGGGGACGTTGCGGAAGCTTGGTGTACAGTGTTAACGAGGTTGGTCGTGGTTCGTTTTGGGTGAGAACGTTTTGCATAAGAGGATCTATGGGATATGAATATAAGGGCTCGTTGGGAGATATTTGGGTGGCGTAACAAACAAGTGAAACAACTAGAATATCAAGCATTATGTACATGCCCAGGCAGCATAATTTTAGCCTATCGATGGAACACAAGACCACAACAACGTCAGTCCCATCGTACACTAATAGCTCCTGCGCAAACGTTGAACAAAACTACACCAAAAGTAACATAAAAGCAAAGCTTCGCAGTTCGCATCGTAAACATTTCAAAAAATCTTATCGCTCTAACTACCTAATAAACAAACCCTCTCTATTTTTCCCTTCCCTTTCCTTCCCCCTCAACAGAGGACCTATTCTATTTCACATCCCACCTCGCGCCCCAAAAAAGGCTTACCAGTATTTACTCCCACAATCTACAAGCTACAACAGGCAATCGCCACAACAACCAAAAACACAAAACAAGTAAAAACCGTCGATTCCAGTCGTCGCAATCGGCGATGTTTTGCGTCTACATGACACGCACGCACGTTGGGCGGCAGGGTTACGGAGTAGGTAAGGATGTGGCATGCGCGTGTGATCGGCATCGGTATTGGTAGTTATGTTTATGGAAAACTAGTTAGCGCTTTTGGGGTGGTGGATGGTGGATCGGCGTTTAAGCTAGCTGTTATGGTAGGTGAGTTGGTTTATTAGTATTTGGGTTTGGGTTTTATTTCATGATGTGTTTATGGGGGAAGAGGGATGGGGGATTTATTCTCTTCAACTACGCGATGGGACCCTTGATGAAGCGGAGGTCATGTTTGCATTTATTAAAGTTTTAAATTGTTTGGGCGAATGGTATTTGAACGTGCTGCGCTTTTGGTGGTATGCAGGTTCGAGGCGATATATCTATATATCTATATATGTACGCGAACTTCGGCCACCGCTGAATGGGGCTGCTACGTCTGTACCGTCTGGTTTGTTCGCCAAACGGGACTGGAACAGACGCCACATAGCGTGAAGAGGTATCTCTTTTGAGTTGCCATCTTTCAAAATCCGCTGAGCCTCATGGGCATCGTGCTGCTGCCGCTTGAGAGGCTCGCCTCACAGCATCTGATCGAATGCATACCACACTCATTATTCCTGTGCAAGAAACAGTTCCCCTTCCCTTCAATCCACTCGTCTCCGTACACTCCTGCCCCCATCCTCAACCGCAATCCCCGAAACAACATCCTGCACCAACTCGCGCAACTGCCTCTGCACATCCTCAGAATTGTAATCCTCTCTTGCCGCCAGCTCCTCGATGCGCCTCCTGATTTCCGGATCCGGCGCATCGCCCGGATCCTCTGCCATGGTCCCCATGTTGATTTGCACGCCCTCTGGCAGCGGCGGCGGCGCATGCACGTCCTCGGTCTCTGCGCTGGCTGGCTGCTCAGCACCACCACCAGTGCGTAGCCGTCTCAAGTACTGATACACCTCGTGCGCCTCGCCCTCGTCCTCGCCAATTTTCTCTTCGGCCGTCTTGCCCTCTTCATTCCGTATATTGGTGTCCGCGCCCAGTTCTTCGACCAGACATTTCGCTACGTCTGCTTTTTCGGTCGCGAAGAGGGCTGTTTCGCCGTCTTCGTCGAGGATGTTGACGGGGACATTGTATTTTTGAACGAGCTCGCGCAGGACGGGGAGCTGGTTGTAGGATGCGGCGGCATGGACGAGCGAGTAGCCGTGTGCGTCGCGTGCTGAGGCGAGCTGTGGGTGTTGGGCGAGCGTGGACAGGATAGCTTGCGGGCGGGTGTCGATGAGGTTGAGGAGGAGGTCGATTGTTGGGGTGGGGAGCGCCATGGTTGGGCGGGTGAGATTTGGCGTCTTGGGGATGCTCACGCGTGCGCGGGTTGCTTGCGTATGCCGCTGGATCGACAAATTTTAGTGATGGTTAATCGACAATGACGTGTGCGGAGATTTTCCCGGTGGCGCACATCGCCGCACACATCATCACCTTGCAGCTAGTAGTAGGCCGCGCGCCCCTCCAGACGCCGGAGATCTTCTGCATCTCGGATCCGATTTGGATTGCTTATTGTTACACTTGTATGTAATGAATCAGGACTTGAACATCTCTTTGGCTATTGCCATGTTAAAATACGCCTGAGCCACGCGCTTACCAGTGCTTCCACTGCTATTCCACCACAAAGCCGCTTACTACACGGCTGAACAGTGAAAAGTAATTATTCTTTGCCCCGATGCTCCAGCGTTTTGCCATTCTAGGCACAAGTAAGCTGAGACTGATGGCGCCGCTCGCGCTTTCAACAGCCCCCGCAGACCAATAATAGCCCCAGGCCTACGTCGTCGGGCCTTGGCCATGTCGCGTGCCCCCCCTTGATTCCTTTCGCCTCCGAGCCTCCCGCCTTCCACTCTGGAGTTGAACTCGGGTCCTTTGCTTTGTCCGGCCTCCATGTTCTATATTAACTGATAGCTAGGCACACGTCAACAGTTGGTCCGCGGCAGACGGCGACCCCATCTTCGTAATACAAATAATGTTGCACACGCTTGCGTCTTACTAAGGTACACTAACCTTTGGCGCCTGCGCACAGCCTGCTTCAGCGCTTGTCTCTCGGGACTTCCTTCGCGCCTGCCCTCTTCTTCTCTCTTATATTATACCACTTCTTTCCCATTTGTCTTATTTCGCTGGTTGTCCCTGGATAACCACCGCCCGCAAACATGAGGACCTTCACAAGACCAGGCATGCCGTCACTCCGCCTCGTCACGTCATACATCTTCGACTGGATCGTCCTGGTCGGTATAGTCGCCGTCTCCGGTAGTTGGCATTTCGTCGAGCCGTTCAAGCGCCCCTTCTCACCAGTCGACCTCACGATATCGTTCCCGTTCCAGACCAGCGAAATCATACCGATATGGCTACTCGGTGTTTGCGCGTTTGGTGCGCCAGCCGTTATCATCATGGTCGTGTGTCTTATCTTCGTTCCAGGACCAACGGCTGAACGCGGGACACCCAAGGCGCTCATCTGGCGGAGGAAGTTGTGGGAATGGAACACGGGCTCGATGGGTCTTGGGCTTTCGCTCGCGATTGCGCTGTTGATCACACAGGGCATGAAGAATCTATTTGGAAAACCGAGGCCTGATCTGTTATCGAGGTGCCAGCCAGATCTGAGCCGCATCCAGGAGTTCGCTGTCAACCCTGTGGGCGCCGTCTTCGATCCAGCTTGGGTCCTGGTTACGCCGGGTATCTGCACGAACACGGACATGTCCATGCTGAACGACGGGTTCAGGTCGTTCCCAAGCGGTCACGCTAGCTGTACGTCCCCCGACCTCCTAACAAATCCATTGTCTACTCTTACTGACCAACATTACAGTCTCCTGGGCAGGACTCCTCTACCTAACCCTCTTCCTCGCGTCAAAATTCTCAGTCGCAATCCCTTTCCTCCCCCACCGCCCCTTCACCACCAATCCAGCATACACCTCCGCGACCACGCCATCGAACCTCAAGAAGGCATCCTCGCTACCGTACCACAAACAAGATTCCACGCTCTCATCCTCAACCTCATACAACGAACCAGTAATCCCCATCCGCTACCAAAACGCCGCACCACCCGTCTACACGCTCGTCCTCGTCCTCATCCCCGTATGCTCCGCCATCTACATAAGCAGCACGCGCTTCACCGACTTCCGACACTTTCCCTTTGACATCTTATTCGGAACACTGATCGGGGTTCTGTGTGCCTATTTCTCCTTCCGTTTCTACCATTTACCCATTAGCCGCGGCGCGGGATGGGCGTGGGGACCTAGGAGCTATGAGCGCGCATGGGGCATTGGTGTGGGGCGGGGAAGTTATGTTGGAACCGAAGGGTGGACAAAGGCTGGGAAGAGCGAGACGGCTGCGGTATCGAGGAATACGGGGCGTGCGGAAGAGGGGAGTGAGAATGGGGTTTTGGACAAGAATGAGACGCCGCGGGCTGGGCATACGCCAACGTCGAATCGTTCGCGGAGTGATGTCACACAAGATGTCTGATGTTGTTTCCTTTTCTTTGCTTTTCTTTTCACTTTTTGTTCCATGTATGATTTAGATTATGGTTTATCCATTGCGTTGGTTTGGCTGCCGAGGAACGCATATAGAGGCTGCAAAAGGATGTACAGCATTAAGGGGGAAGTTGATACCAGGCGGCACGTTGTTTATCGAGTTTTCAGACCATAATTCTATAAAGCAAATTAAGAATGTTTCCTAAAACTAATATCTCTGCGCGAGACTGAACTTGACCTAACTAGTATTCAAGAGAAACGACCTTTTAGTACCTACCCATGGAAGAGAGATTGAAAGTCGCTTGAGGGAGTTGTCGCTTTGGGCTACCATGTCTTGTCAAATCAACTGTACTTTTGATGCTGCTACATACCCTCATCAGCTGGCAGTTGAATACCCGCCAAAGCAAACCTGAATGCCACTGCTGTGCTCGACTGTCATGTTGAAAAGACGTGCTGCTCCCTCTCCAGCTTCTCTTGCGGCAGGCTGGGAAGCTACCCTTTCTTCCCCTTGCAAAGTCGCCATGTGTCCTGTTGTCGAGCCGAGTCTCTCTACATACCATCTCGGTTAGCTGGATCGGCTGCTGTTCAAGTGCGCCATCTACTGGCCCTTCTTTCCCTTGGCCCTCTCCTCATCTCTCTTCTGGTAGATCATGCTTGTGAACGGATCTTCCCACCTGCATGCAATCGAGTACGCAGTCGCCACCAATCCCGTCAGCAGTATACCAGCTGGCTTTCCGTACCAGATGGCCGTGGCCAAAAAGGACATGGTGGAGCCGTGGTACATGGGCGCACTCGACACGTTGAAGGGGAACGTGGTGACGGGCGCATCCATTAGAATGCCGAAATAGTCGCCGAGGTAGGTGCCGGTAACGCCGAGTGCCCACATTGAAGTTAGGACGAGGGTGTTTCCTGTGAGGAAGAGCGGAACTGCCGAGTACTTGATGACGGGAGAGAGAAGGGGGGGGTGCGTAGGTTGGTGCGCGAGGGCTTCATTGTAACTGCATGTAGAGAGTAAGCAGGACGAATTCGGTGGCGTTTGCTCGGTCTGGTCTGGTGCCAGCAGTAAGTATTGTGGACGTACAGGTAGTCTCTGAAGATGCCGAGGGAGAAGATGGTTACGGCAAGCGCATAGCAGCCGAGTCGCGCGTTGCCGCCGAACAGCTTGGTGATGACCTTGTTGTGGTATTCTGCATGTCGTTAGGGCGCTCTTCGCTTGCCATGCTAGCTTGTTGTTTTCCAATAGTCACCGGTAGGCTTTGGAGCTCATCTGGAGATGATGTGGGGAAGGTGTACCTTGCTGTGCGGCAATGCTGAGCTTCATGTTAGCAAACCGTACAAGAGGTGTGAGAAACAGTCCTTACTTCCAAAACGTGGGGTTGAACGCGATGCTCGCCGCAGACACTGTGGCCTTGTCAGTCGTCGCTTCCGCAAGCGGGGAGTTGTAGGTACTCACTCCATAAGCTGGGCTGGCTGAAATCGATGTATGAGGTCATGGTTGTTGAGAGGCCGGGAGCTCTGCGCAGAAACACTCGAACAAGGCTGAGCAAGAAAGAGACGAAAGGTTCAGATAGGCATTATTGCGAAAGATGTGGGGGGTGTTGACACCCTGTTTAGCATGTGGGTCGGCAGTTCTGCCCACCGTTGGCGAAACGTCATAGCTCCCGTGGCTCCGCTAGGCAGGACAAGTGGAGGAGGTGTGGTTCATCGTGAACAATTAACCGCAGCGTCGCCAGAACCTGTCGTTACTGGTTGTTTGGTATTATCGCATCCCGCACTTTTACTCATAAAATATTATATGGCTGTCGTCAACTCTTTCTTCAGCCATATACCTATAGCCCCAATTGCGAGGTACACGAACCATCTACATAAGAATCGAGAACTAACGAGTTTATGTGAGCTTCAATTAAGTCAAAGCACGCGCAAACCAACTCATAGACTCTTTGGTATACCTATTCCATTCTTCAAGACTGTACTGTTTCGCTCATGGCGAAGGCCATTCAACAGGCGTCTACAAACCGTTATCGTCGCAGGTAAACGGACCACCGAACGATGCAGCGCGATACCCATCAATGATTGACTGCACAGTCGCATAGGTTCCCGCAGTCAAAAAAAACAGGCCAATCACGCAGAGCGCCATGTTGAAGAAGAAGCCAAGGTATCCCCGTAATCCGCGAGTCTTCCAGTAATCGGGTCCGTACTTCTCACTACGAAGCTGGAAGTACGCTGCGCCCCAGAAAATGAAGCCAAAGAACGAGTCGAACAGCGAACTCATCAGCGAGAGCAGGTCGGAAAAGAAAGGGATGACTTCGGCAATAATGAAGGCGAAGACCCAGAGCACAGCAAGAATCGCGATCCATGTGAGCCATCCGGTCACTGTATGACCGGTCCTGTGTCGAGAAGTAGGGCCATGAATACGGAACAGCACGAAACGCGCTGTAACTGACGCGTACAGGACACCGAGGAAGATGATGGTGGGCACCATGAAGGTGAACGACACTTTCTTGTAAACCTCGTTCGAAATCGAACCGAAGGCAGGTGATGTCATGTACTGGGTACCAGTGTAGCCGTACACGACGCCTCCCACCAGACTGAACACAAGCACCTCGCAGATGGTGACAGCCCAAAGTGCCTTGGGGAAATCCTTGGGCTCCTTCATTTCTGCAATGAAACTGGGAAGGGTGATCTGGCCGATGAATGTGTAACTGATGTTCATGAAGGCGCTCATTCCCATCACAAACGTAGTGCCAGATGCCGGAACGACATAGACGTCGAGTTCGCCCAGGCTTGGGTAACCTGCAGGCTTCCCGTCCATTCCGGAAAAGGCAGCCGCAAGGATGACGGAGATGAAGGTGAACAAGGCTGAGCCGGTTGCTAGTGTAGCAAGGGTGCTGAAGGTTCGCGGTAAGGACGCGACGAAAGAGATCAAGGCAGTGATTGCTGCGAAGATGATAGTGCATGTGGCGTGTCCAGTGATGGTATTCCACCACTTGGCTCCTACAAGACAATGCAGGCCCATGATGAAGATGTCTGACCGCAAAGTTAGCGTACATACGGTATATGTTATCGGTAATACAGAACTAAGGCTAGCTCCGAAACACCAAGTTGGGATGCCACGATAGCAAACCGGATCTTTCCGCAACGCAAGGTGGTAGCTTACTGTTCAGGACGAACATGACGGCGGTGGCATAGAAGGCCCACTTTTTGTTCCAGAAAAGCATCTGGCCAATATCGCAGACGTCGCGGATCTGGGGGTAGCGCATGCAAAATTCCCTATGTTGTTATGAGTGTCTGGTGGTTCATTACTTGGATCCGGATATGCTTACCATGTGGTCAAGGACGTGTAGAGGACTAGACTGGCAATGACGAAAGTCAAAATCAGACCGGGGACGAGACCGAGGATGGAGTAGGACCATGGGAAAGACATGATGGCCAAGCAGATGTACTCTGAGAAGAGCAGGGCTGCTGTCTTTTGCCAACTGCAAGTGCGGTACTTGATGGTGTTGTTGGCCTCCAATTCAATCTGCTTGCCGATGCTGATACTCGCGTCAGAGCAGTCGTCAGCAGCGAGTAGCAGGATACCGCCGGCTTCGGCGTCGTAGTCTTTGTCTTTCTCGTCATAAGCAGTCTGTTCATCACTGCTTTGGCTGTTGGTGTCGAGATTCAAGGCCTTGCGGCCGAGGAGAGTGTTCAACGCCATTTCACACAGCGGATACACCTCTTGTAAGGTGTAAAATAGAAACAACGACGAGAAGCCGCTTTGGGGAGCATTAATTGCTCGGTCGAGAAACTAGGGTTACGTTTTAAGGAGGTGAGTATACGAGGGAGGACCTGGCACGGCGATGGTTAAATATGCTGCGGGGCCAAAGAAATAGCAACAGCCCGTGTAGTTGGACTGACAGGGGAGTGGCAGAAGGACGTAAACTAGTATATTTTTTTTAGCTCCAGGCTTACGGGCGGTGGAGGGGGGTTCGGTGACGGGCGGACAAGGTTGGCGCAATAGTGGAGTCCTCTGATGTGCCTTTTCACTCTGTGGGCGCGAGCCGAGTTCGAAAACAGCGTATGAAGACGCACCAAAGCATTTTCTCCCATCACCGTTGGCCGCGCTATGACCGCAACATTCTCTTTTCACCCGCTTCGACGCCATGATTTCTTAGTCTTCCGCCGGGGCTGACGCCGCGAGTGCCGCGTCCAGTACCTTAATCGCAGCCCAGACTGGACGATGACAGGCATGACGTCGATGTGGTATTCGGAACCGCTTCATAGGTACACTATGTACCGCTTCAGCACGCACTCTGCCGTACAGCGCCCTACTCTGGCCCACGTGGAGTCAATAATCTTTATCGTGGGATTTCGCTGTCAGTTTCTGACTGGGCGGCGGCGAGAACGGTATTGCATCACCACGGATTTTCAAAACCTTCACAAGTTTTTCAACAGCCGCCGGAAGAACGTGGCCATTGGTTCCGGGCTTGAAAATTCAGCACTGAGGACCTCCAACTTGATGTCACAGTGGCGCTCGCTAAGCATCGAGTCCAAGGCTACCAATGCTGGTCAAGCTCAGCTTGGCCACTTGCGTAGCCGCATAATGGGGGCGGATGAGAGCCAACAAGCCTCGCCAAGTTCTCGTCTCGAGCTCCCAAACTTGCTTGTCAGCACCCACCGTTTTATTGCCGGTCACCACGATATTCGGATTCAAGAAATCCCCAAAATATTCCAGCCTAGGAGAAAGCCTGTCCTGGATGGTGGACGATGCACAACATGGGCCACGTTACAACTTGGTCCGCTTGCGCTGGAGGCCACGGGCCCGCCATCTGTGCAGCAGTCCGACTGTCAGAGTCTGGCGCCGGACATTGCGTGCTCGTGTACACCCTTGGTTCTGCCTGCTGCATGTCGTATGCAGCAGCGCTGATCGCTAGCTTGGCGGACGAAAATGCAAACCCACATCCAGGCACCTTTACTGCCTATTATCACCTACGACGGAAAGTGATAAGGGTCTAAAGCGAGCAGTCAAGCCAGCTTAACGACAACGATTCATAGGCTTAAGCTACACAGCAGCTAATGAGGTTTTACCTCTTATATTTTCACAACCTGGTAGTTTCTGTCGTATGTAGTAGGAGGCGATATGTCTGCTGTATCGCGGGGGTGGAACACGGTAACAGCCACAGGATTTTCGCAAAGAAAAAAAAAAATGAAGTCATTCAATACAAAGTTTTGCTTTTCAAGAGATTCGCTACGTTGGCTAGCCAGCGATGAAAAACACAGAAAAACGCCCATTGATGCTTATCGAATACAAGATGGACCAGTTTCATATCAAGCTATCACCCCCGCTCCCCCAATTCTGGTTCTGGTTTTGGTTCTGCGGTGGAGGCCTTTGTTGTTGTTGCTGACTTTGTGTCTGTGCCCTCAAGCTTGCCATACTATTCAAACCCATTCCCATGCCGCTACCAGAACTCACTGTCCTATTTGGCATCGGCGGTGGCGCTATACTAAACGAGCTACCACCCGTCGTCTTCATGGGCGGAGGCGCTATATTGAAGGATGAGTACGGATTGCTCTGAGATTGGGGTTGTAAAGGCGGGGGTGCTATAGCCGGGAAACTTGAAAAAGAGTTGTTGGCGTTTGTAGTGGTGGTAGGAGCTGCGCTGCTCCATGGATTTGCTGAGCCCGCTGCTTTACTCCAATCGATACCAGAGTTTTGCGTGCTGGTATTGTATGATGGTGTGGTGGTTGGAGATATCATGTTGTTCATTGGCCTCGCTTGCTGCTGAGGTGGTGCGAAAGATGGACTGCCAATACCTGGATTGCTAGCGGTCAAGGCCGGGAAAGATGAGTTGAGTGTATTGAATGTATTGTCGGGAGTTATGGCGCGGTTCTGTGTTTTTGGGGCGGAGAGATTCGTGTTCGGCGGAGGGGACACTGGTGGAGTTGACCAAGAGAAGGCCGGAGCTGGTGACGCATTGTTTGACCTTATAGCGTTCGCGGATGAACGCAAAGGTAGTGAGGTGGATGATGTTGCAGTGGCCGAGGCGTTTGCCCATGGGTCGCCACCGAGCATATCTGTGCCGCCAGAGGATCCTTTTTGAACGCCCCGTACAAGCGCTTCGAAATCAGTGTCGCCATTCCCATTGCTAGTGTCGAATCCGTTGGTAGCTGGTGGACCAGTGAAGCTCATGAACTCGTTGCGAGTAGTGGCTATGGAGTTGTTTGCGCCGAGCTCTTGCAGCTTGCGTGTCTGCTCATTCTCGACGCGTGCTGATGTGGTCTTGATGAGGCTCATGTAAGCTTGAAACTGTGAGAGGTTGAGTAATGGTCCCAAGCTGAACTGCCACAATATGGGAAGGACATCCAAGGCGAGGAAGTCGCCGTCGACTTGGCTGCTAATGGCCTTGAAGACATCCAAGGCAGCCATCTACGGATGTGTCAGCTTTTCGAAACCTGTGTATTTTCTCTCAACCTACCATGACGGCCGGTTCTTTGGTCTTGATGGCGCGAAGCAGAGGCACGATTTTCTCCTGGATAGTGTACTTGTCCAGTATCGATACGTTCGAGATTTTAGCCTTGGGGACGGCCACCATTCCCGTTAGATCATCCCCCTGGGAGTCATTTTCCTGTTCAATTCCTCCGCCACAGAGTGTCTTAAACGCTTCCAGACCCCGAATCTTGATACCCATACTACTGGTCTTTGCAAAAATGCTAGCGATTACCGGGAACAGCTCGTTTTTGACAGTCGAAAAGTCGAGAATTGGCAGAATAACAGGCAAAGTACGTAGAGCGGCATCGACCAGGGAATGCGTGGGAGACTCGAGGGCATAGTTGATGATAGGCAAGATGTCGTCCTTGAACTCTTTTCCGCTAGAATTCTCGACAGCAACCTGCATGTTTTCCAGTAGTACCATAAGACCAGCCTCTTTAAGACTGTCTCTTTCTTGTGCCGGAGCTTTTGTAGCCGCGGCAGACAGGAACGTGTCTCGTAGCCTTGGTATGACCTTGTCCGTAAAAGCTCGCTTCCCTGATGGAAGCATGGCAACGATCTTGAATACATTTTGCAGTATCAGCGTGAGGAGCTCGCGGTCCTTCATTTCCTCGAGCAGAGCCGGCAATATTTTCTTGTCCAAGACAGACTTGGGAAATTGGTTGAGGATCCGGGGTAGACCCCGCATAAACTGCGACTTCTCGTTGGGAGTCTTTGCAGGCAGCGCGTCCAGGAAGCGGATTGTGGACACCAAAATATTGTCGAAATACTGTGCCTGCTGGAACTCTCGCGCATCCAGCCGCTGAGCAGGCCGTCGTGTAATCAAGCGGTCTAGGACACCATTGACGACATCCCGTGGCAGAGGTTGTGAGGACATGAAGTTGTTGTTTTTGCTCGGAATCGAGGAGGGTGAGGAGAAAGCCCGCTTGTACGAGGACGAGCTTCCGTTGAATTCCAACGGACTCCTGTGGGGCGAATTATAGAGTGCAATGATCAACATGCCCAAACTGAACATGTCTGCGGCGGGTGTGATATTATTGTCCATGACGAAATCGGGCGATGCGTAGTCGATATTGAGCTGGACATGTCGTGGTAGTCGGGCATCGTAATTCAGGACTTCGGACAACGAAATGGGTGTTACCGATGTCGGCTTGGTGGAGTTCTCTGGCGGCGTTGAGAAGCCTAGGCCTGATATTTTCCAATCAGACTATCAGCATGGTTAGCAAGCACTTGGATGTGTATGAGCGGCACAATACTGCCGTACCTTTGCATTGATGAAGACAGCGTCGGGGGTCAGGTTGGCGTGCACCAAGCCAGCACTCTCGTGTAAGAACTCCAACCCCTTTGCAATCTGCAGCAACCCCTTCTGGATCTCCAGCTCATCGATCTCGAGTTCCCGTCTTCGCTTCTGGCCGTCGGCCTCTTCGACAACGTATCGGCTCCGGCGTCCGCCAACACCACCGGCCTTCTCTTGCTCGTCCTTGTCCTGCAACAGTCCCGCAAGGGATGCCGTGACCGGCTCCGTTGCGAACATGAGACCGCCGCCGCGAGTCTCCTCTACGGGCTCAGCCAGCTCCAGTACGCTTGGGTGCCGCAGTCGGGCAAGTGAACTGGCCTCCTTCTTGAGTCGCTCTACAACCTCTTCGTGCGCGCGTTTGAGCGCCGAAGCAGCAGAGCGGCCACCAAAGCCCGCACCCGCCGGCGGCTCTAGAGACTTCTTGTCGAAGACGAAAATGGAAGCCGCCTTCCCAGTCGACTTCTTCTTCCCATCGTATATCTTCCACGGCCCGGCGTACGATGTGGGTTGCGGGCTGAGGGTATAGTTGCTCGATATATTCGACGTGAACGACTTCAGGGCGTTGGAGAACATGGTGGTCTATTCGCCCGCGCGGCGATCTCGTGGGTGTGAAGCGAAGGCGTCATGGACCGTGATGTGGACGTGTGGAGTGGTCGCGTAGGGTGTGGGATCTGAGACTGACAGCTGGAACGACGCCGAGAGGTTCACAGCCTTCCAGACAGGGGCGCGATGCAAACTGTCTACAATTCTATGTGTGCAAGTGTAAAAGGCAATCATTGATAGACACGGCCAAGTCAGCGACCGATGCGCGCTGTGGAGAAGTGATAGACACGGCCTCTACCTAGCTTCCCGCGCCGCTCGCATGACGCACCCGTGCGCTATGGAGGCCGTGAATGCAGCCGTCCGTCCCAGCACCAGTGCCAGCACCAGCGAGGTGCCGAGTACACAGTACGTGAATAACCCCAAATATCCGCTCCAACTCGTACTGAGCTGTCAATTGCGCCCTTTGGACTCGTTACAGCAGGCAGGACGGTGTGTGATTGGGTGTGGCTCGATGCAGAGCTCCGATATCTCCAGGTCGCGGTCAGCTTCGGTTCTGTACCGGTACCTGTGCTAGGTAGTCCAAAATACCTAAAAGTATCCTCGAGCCGACTATCTACTTGCACCCACACTCCCTCTCTCCCTCTCTCCCTCTCTCCCTCTCTCCCCACTCTCTCTGCTTGGCCCAGCATATCTCACAATGCTCCAGCAGCGGTCTTCGCTCCTGCTCTCCTCACTATCCCATTGCGCCTTCCGCTCGTCGGCAGCACCGCTCAGCGCATCAGTGCGATGTCGGACGCGGAGATGCTACAGCATTCATGCTGATTTAGCTGGGAGCGGGAAGGTGCAGGGCATCGACCCCTCCAAACTCACCATCACCAAGACGACGACGCCCAAGGACTTGCTGCCCCCGGAGGAGCTTATCTTTGGGCGCAACTTCTCAGGTAATCCGCCTGGAAGCACTCCAGTTCGTGCCTAACCTGCGATCAAGATCACATGCTCTCGATGGAATGGACAGCTTCACAAGGATGGCTACCGGGACGCATCACGCCCTACCAGAACCTCAGCCTCGACCCGGCAACGTGCGTCTTCCACTATGCCTTCGAGTGCTTCGAGGGCATGAAGGCCTACAAGGACAAGGCCGGCAATCTCAGGTTGTTCAGGCCGGACAGGAACATGGCTAGGCTGAACAAGTCGGCGGCACGAATTGCACTGCCTACCTTCGACCCAAATGCCATGATCGACCTCATTGGCAAGTTTGTGAAGCTGGACGAGCGCTTTGTGCCCGAGTGAGTGCACACGTGCGTTTGCTATCACGGATGGCTGATTGTCTCAAGTGCCCGCGGATATTCGCTCTACCTTCGCCCGACTATGATTGGTACGCAGCGAACGCTCGGTGTCGGCCCTCCCTCGTCTGCGCTATTCTACTTGATCGCTTCGCCTGTCGGTCCGTACTACCCAACTGGCTTCAAGGCGATATCATTGGAGGCTACCGACTATGCCGTGCGCGCCTGGCCTGGCGGGGTCGGAGACAAGAAGCTGGGTGCCAACTATGCGCCCTGTATCTTGCCGCAGATGCAGGCTGCAAGCCGTGGTTTCCACCAGAACCTGTGGCTGTTCGGCGAGGAGGAGTACATAACCGAGGTGGGCACCATGAATCTATTCGCAGCGATCAAGAACAAGGAGACGGGAGAGCCAGAGTTGCTTACCGCCCCTCTGGACGGAACGATTCTAGAAGGTGTCACACGAGATTCGATCCTCCACCTTGCGCGAGAGCGTTTGGAGCCGAAAGGCTGGAAGGTGACGGAGCGCAAATTCACCATGAAGGAGGTGGCGGATGCTGCTGACGAGGGTCGCATGCTGGAGATCTTTGGTGCAGGTACTGCCGCCATTGTTGCCCCAGTGCGCAAGATCAGCTGGAAAGGGCGTCTCATCGACTGCGGACTGGAGGAGAACGTCGAAGCAGGCCCGATTGCGGCGCAGATGAAAGAGTGGATGGAGGGCATCCAGTATGGTGACGAAGAGCACCCATGGAGGTAAGCGCCGTCCGGCCACGGTTTGAGCAGACTAGCTGACCACTTGACAGTACGGTGCTATGAAAGCATGATTGCAGGCCTGGAGTTAGGATAGATAGGTGCCTTGCTGCACTTAGATGTTAGAGCGGGTAAGGGATTTTCTGGGATATGTAGTCGTCTCAGGGAGCTTGATCCGTCCGCCTGTAGCAGCTGGACGAACAAATTCCAACATGAAGCTGTGTCATGAATGCAATCTGATAACCGCGACCGTGTCTGTGGCTTGTCGATCGTGGGGCCTCGGTATGCACAGCGTGCCTGGCTACGTGACGTTGCACATGGCCCTAGCTCCCCCCAGCCTCTCGTTAAGCCTTTGGGGGCTTCCACAGGCCGTTTCCGGTCTCACGCACCACCACCACCACCACCACCACCCGCTCCAATTGCCTGCACAGAGCTGCGCTGCGGCTTGCTCAACCACCAGCACACCCTTCCGGAACGGATACGCCATCTCACGATGCTGGCCCGTGGCGCACTCTGCCGCTTGGCCGCTGATGTGCCCAAAACATCCTCCCGTCTTCCGCAGCTCGGCCCCCTCCTCCGCCGCGCCCTGCTCGCCCGCCATGCCGCGACCTCTCCGGCGGCCCGCGCCTACGCGTCTGCGCTCTATGCCCGTCGCGCCTATGCCACTGCGACCGCGCGTGCCACCAAGCCGACGGCGACGGTGAAGAAGGCGGTCAAGGCAGCGGCAGCCAAGAAGAAGCCCGCTGCTGCGCCCAAGAAGAAAGCTACCACGGCAAAGAAGGCGGCGTCTACGAAGAAGCCCGTGAGAAAGAGAGCAGCGAAAAAGCCAGCTGCTAAAAAGGCGGCGCCCAAGAAGTCCACGCCTGAAGAGAAGGAGAAGGCCAAGATTCGGGAGCTGCGCATTAAGGCGCTCAAGGAGCCTGTAACCGAGCATGCGGTTTCAGCCTTCAATGTCTTCATCGCCGACAACTTGATCGGCAAAACAGGCGGCTCTCGGGCAGACAACAAGTCCAGAATTGCAGAGACCGCTCGGAAGTTCAAGGATTTGACTCCCGCAGAACACGAGGTAAGACAGGCCCGGAGATGCAATCCAGCAAGACTGCGCTAAATCACATGTCAAGCACTACAACCATCTTGCCCAGGAGAGGACGGCCGCGAAGAAAGCCGAGTACCAGGCGTGGATCCAAACTCACACCGTCGACCAGATTCGCATTGCCAATAATGCGCGCTCTCTACTACGAAGGAAGCTTGGGACTGCTAAAGGGTCGAGGCTGGCGCACACCAACAAACTTCATGACGAGCGTCAGGTGAAGCAACCGCCCAGTGGCTACCAGCTCTTCTTCACGTCCCGACATGGTACCGGAGATTTCAAGGGCATCAAGCCCACCGAGGCCTGCAAACTCATTGGCAACGAGTGGAAGTCATTGGCCGCCGGCGAGAAGAAGGTACGTACTGACGATCATTGTGCCCATGTCGCCCTCTAACAAGTGTATAGAAATTCCAGGACGATGCCAAGGCAGCCAAACGGTCTGCTTAAAGCTCTACCTCCTCTTGTCTGTGTTTATGGACGGCTACTCTTTAGCCTTTCATAGGCCGACGTATTTCCGACCCAGCAGCCCGGTTGGAGCAGTACGTGCTCTCTTGTCAGGCTGTGCTCTGGAGGATCTTGTATTTCCTTATGTCAGGCGGTATTATGCGTTTTCACCGATGCTGTATTCGTCTGGTCGGGCTATTAGACGACGGGTTTTACGGCATCGCGGTTTTCCAAACGGGACGGGGGGCTATATGCAAAGAATTGATTGTAACGTCTTTTTTCAAGGATATATAACTGTTGGTCGATTATCTTATCTCTCCTTGAATGATTTCCGTCGTGTTACTTTGTCTTGATGCTATCGACACGTTCCATGCTTGAGGGGGTGGTACCTATCGCCTTTGGCATTTCCTTATCTCTAACCCAGCAATATGTGCCATGCGACAACACAGTATCCCGGTTTCCAGCCTCGAGCTGAACACCAGATTGGTCTTCCGCGACACATGAGCGTGCATTTCTGAGCACGTTCACATCCGTTATTAGGCGGGGGAAATGCTACTAGTTTACTGCTCCCATAACTATGTAAAGTCTAAATCCACGGACAATGGATGACGATGTTCGACTTAGACAGTCTACGTATATCATAACACACTGGGGTCCTTCATTGCATTCGACTATTTTCGATACGGCTATCATGACAACTACAATTACTGTGCTAGGAATACCATGCCTTGGTCCGCCACCGCCGAAACAAACAAACAACGGCGCCTTTGGAGCATGCGGTGAAAATGTTTTCAAACCTAGGATTGAGGTACCTCATGGTAATCGAAGAGGACACGGGACAGCTGGTCGCGGTAGCTATGAAAAAGAGGTCGGTCGGGGACTAAGAGCACTTCAGAGAGCGCGGGAAAGGGAAAGATTGGACCAGATCAATCTCTATTCTTCACATGAACCAATGGGCGAACAGAGACATCAGGATTGGTGGATGATCATGAATTATAGCATCTTTCACTAATAAGAAGTTGAGACTATACCGTGCCAGTGACAATGCTCTCTTACAGGCGCAAAACCATGCTCTTGCGAGATTACATCTGACTAGACACGGTCGAGATGCTCAAGTACGAATCGAACTGATAACGCTCATAGCGCCCACGTTTGCAGGTTGCCAACAGCCAATCAACGAGCAACCATTGTTTACTCCTCAGCCTCGAGAGGAGCCTCCTCATCGTACTCCTCCTCGCCCTCCGAGACAGACGCCTCCTGGTATTGTTGGTACTCAGAGACCAAGTCATTCATGTTGGACTCGGCCTCAGTAAACTCCATCTCGTCCATACCCTCACCAGTGTACCAATGCAAGAAAGCCTTGCGCCTGAACATGGCAGTGAACTGGTCACCAACACGCTTGAACAGCTCCTGGATAGAGGTGGAGTTACCGACGAAGGTGGACGACATCTTCAGGCCGCGAGGAGGAATGGAGCAGAGGGCGGTCTGGACGTTGTTGGGGATCCACTCGACGAAGTAGGACGAGTTCTTGTTCTGGACGTTGCGCATTTGATCCTCAACCTCCTTCATGGAGACCTTACCACGGAAATAGGCAGAGCAGGTCAGGTAGCGACCGTTGCGGAAATCGGAGGCAGCCATCATGTTCTTGGGGTCGAACATCTGCTGGGTGAGCTCGGGGACGGTGACAGCGCGGAAGGAGTGAGCACCGCGGCTGGTCAAGGGGGCGAATCCGACCATGAAGAAGTGGAGACGAGGGAAGGGAACCATGTTGACAGCCAACTTCCTCAGATCGGAGTTGAGCTGACCAGGGAATCGCAGGCAGGTGGTGACGCCAGACATGACAGCGGAGACGAGGTGGTTCAGGTCGCCGTAGGAGGGGTTGTTCAGTTTCAGGGTCCTCATGCAAATGTCGTAGAGAGCCTCGTTGTCAATGCAGAAGGTCTCGTCGGAGTTCTCAACCAGCTGGTGGATGGAGAGAGTGGCGTTGTAGGGCTCGACAACAGTGTCGGAGACCTTGGGCGAGGGCACAACAGAGTATGTGGCCATCATCCTGTCGGGGAACTCCTCGCGGATCTTCGAGATGAGCAGAGTACCCATACCGGCACCAGTACCACCACCGAGGGAGTGAGTGATCTGGAAACCTTGGAGGCAGTCGCAGCCCTCAGCCTCGCGGCGTACGACATCGAGCACCTGGTCGACCAGCTCGGCACCCTCGGTGTAGTGACCCTTTGCCCAGTTGTTACCAGCACCAGACTGGCCGAAGACGAAGTTGTCGGGACGGAAAAGCTGGCCAAAAGGTCCAGCGCGGACGGCGTCCATGGTACCGGGCTCGAGATCGACGAGGACGGCGCGGGGGACGAACTTGTTGTTGGAGGCCTAGTAGCATTCGTCAGCGTCTGCATTTCATCTGGTGTAAGAGAGAGATGTAGAGAACTTACCTCGTTGAAGTAGACGTTCATGCGCTCGAGCTGGAGGTCCGAAGTGCCATTGTAGACACCGGAGCCGTCGAGACCGTGCTCGCCGGAGATGGTCTGCCAGAAGGCGGCACCGATTTGGTTACCCTAGACGCTTTTAGCCATCGCGTTCCTGAGTGCTAGAGAAGAGAAGCTTACGCATTGGCCGGTCTGGAGGTGTACCTGTTGTTGCAAAGAGAGCTCGTTAGCTGTTGTCCTCGTTGTTGTGTTGTCCCTGAGCGAGACGCGGGGCAGCGACGCGCCACCGCCTGAACTCGAGACAGGGGGGAATACGTACAATCTCACGCATGTTGGCGGTTGAAGGTGAGGTAAGTGAGAACTACTGAGCTGAGAATGCGAGGAGCTGGGTTGGAGCTGGTGGATGTTGCTGGTGGTGCTGGTATGGAGAGAGAGGAGCAGAAGCGGTGAGTGCGTTAAAGATCTTTGTGGGTCAGTCCGTGCCGCGCTACGCTAACGCTATTTACTAACAACGCGATAGGTAGGCACCAGCTTCGACCGCGACAAGCGGAAGGCGGGTGCACGACATACAATACACGCATTGATTCTTGGCTGTAGTTACTCAAGCGGCTCTTTGGTTTCATGGCAATGCGATTGAATTTTGCTAGCTTCAATGCCTGGCGGATGCATCGCTACAGATGGCAGGCGCTGAGGAGTTCTTTCCATCTCGACCGTTCAGGGTCCAACCTCCGCTGGCCCCAGCGGAATAGCGCCCCCAGGTGGATTCTGCAAGTCGAAGCACACGCAGAGCCTACTCCATGTCCGCTCTCTATCATAGTCATAATTCCCATCTCATAACTCCTTCTTCACTGACCCATTAACGCGACCATTCCCCATCGCGCCTCGCCTTTTCACAACCTCCGGCATAGTCCAGATGTTCGGCCACACAAGCTCGTACCTGCGTGCGGAGTCAGTTTCCCGCACCTCTTGCCGTTGCACCGACGACACTTACTCATCTTGTCTGTAGTTGAGGCAATGCCGGAGCCAGACGCCCCAAACGATGTAGTAGTAAGCCCCAGTGCCCGTCATGAGATGCCTGATTTCGTGAGCTTTCACCGTCTTCAGTGCATGCTGCATACTCACCACCACCCGTGTCCCTCCAGCACAAAGCCCCACGGCATACCCACCTGCCTCCGCCACGTAATCAACTGCGAACAATACACATTATCAAGATGCCAGACCGCAAAGCCGCCCAGGAAGATGCTCAACCCGAACGCTATCATCTTCCACATCGTACCGAGGATCGCCTTGTCTCGCACGTCTTCTTGTTCCTGGACCCCCTTGGCACCACCGTGAGGACGCGGTTTCGCTGCTTCTCGTTCCCTGGACCTGAATTGGGGACGGATATTGACTTCCATTACATACATGGCCCGCAACAGGACTATTGCTGTGAGAATGGCGTATGCGTTTTGGTGGAAGGTCGGGTCCTGGAGGTAGTGGTAGTAGAGTGTGATGAAGAGGGCGAGCGATATTAGGCCAATGGCTAGCATTGTGGAGTATTGTCGTGATTTGCCATAGGAGAATGTTGCAAAGTTCATCAGGCACGTCGTGTAGATCATCGAAAGCTCGTCCACGAGTTGCATTGGATCTACGATGGATCAGATGTCAGGCCTTGAGATTCCGGTCTCGCAGTAAACGTACATTTCAGCGTCGCGTGAAACAGAAAGCTCCCAGTCCCGACGAGCAGATAGCCAATGAATGCCACGAGGAAGACTGTGTCGTGGCCGTTCTTCAAGCAATTGCGGATGCCTTTTACAGCCAGGTACATGAACAGGACATTGGTGAGCGTGTTGATAATCTCAGCAGAATACTGTGTGACAACATAATTCTGCAGTCGTTAGTACAAATGCCTACTACAATTTCTAGGTACCAACACACCTCTTCACACCAGTCGAGCGTCGCAGTAACCGGCGAAAACCACCCATCCTGTTCCGGCGGATACGGTATCGACGGGAGACTCGCTATCAGCCCAGCCATCCTGTCCTCTTAAGATTCTCAATGTCGAAGCTGGTGGAGGGTCTAAAACAGTACAAGTGTTTTGACCCAAAACATGAAACTTGTATTTTAGTTCCGGATTTTTGCGGAAGCAGAGCGAGAAAAACGTCCATGCTTCAACGATAAGCTAATCACCGCGCCGCACAACGTAAAAGGTAAGCCCGGGCGGATTTTTAAGACATACGTCACAACCACGTGTGCGTGGGCAAAACCCAAAGCCCGTTGTGAGCAAAGGGCACGAAGCCGTGCTGTTTTCGGCTCGAGCCGATCAAGCCAGCCAATCACATCAGATGAGCGTCCTGCAGCTGCTGAACCGAGAAAGCTTGAGCAGAGCGGCCGCATTCAACTCACGAGTGTAATCATCAACAACGAATATCCGCCACCATGTCTATGCCGAACGAGGCCTTACAGAAGGTAGGCAATCGTGTTTTTGTGATTGTTGTAGATGGGATAGATCTGACAGTCCCAGGTCCTGCAAGAAATCAGCCAAAAGAAAGCTTTCGCCGAACAACAACTCGTCATCGTCAAACAGCAAAAAGCAGCCCGCACACGCGAAGGCCGCATGCTGCAGCTCACATCCTCTGAGGTGTCTTCACTGCCTGCCGACACCAAAGTCTACGAGGGCGTGGGTAAGATGTAAGTCCACCACCCCACCCTGCCACACGGGGCCACGAAATTCGTTGCTGAACACAAGTAGGTTCGTTTGCACGCCCATTCCTGATGTGCAAAAGAGGCTGAAAGATGAGAGTGAGACGCTGGCAAAAGAGATGACGAATCTAGATAAGAAAGAGGATTATCTGGAGAAGACGTATACGAATAGCAAGAATAGCCTTGAGCAGGTTTTGAAGGGTGCCGCTTGAGCGCGTTGCAGGGACGAAGATGTGATGAGGTGGAAGAGCCCAACCGTTGAAGGGGCGACTCAGGATTGAGCGAGGCATTAACATCATGTGCTCCCTTGGTGGGATGAGCAAGGCTGGTATATATGGCAAACAGCGCTTGCAACCCCTTCTCTCATGATGATGGAACGGTCATTTAGAGCGCCTAGTCAGAGCGCCATTTGACACGAATTCAAGCATCACGTACCTTACCGACTGCGCCGAAAACCCGCTCTGTAGAATGAGGATGCAACCGTGTCGTTAGTACTAGTTTTGCTATAGGATATGTGAAGCCCCCGTGAAGCTCAAGACATATGAAGGTCAGACGAAATGGGCTGGTGTTGAATATATATTGGTCTAGATGTCACCCTTTTCTACTCCGGGGTACTGTCTTAGCGCATCCTGACAAGCATTCCCTCGACACCCTCAACAGACTTCCTAACCTCTTCCGCGGCCCTTGCCACATAAGCGCCGTCCACGACACGATGATCGGCGCTCCAGCTGAAAATACACTCCTCCCTTCTCATCAGTTCTCCATTCTCCCCAAACGCCGGCACTATCCTGGCTTTTCCGATGCCCAGTATTCCAACCTGTGGTCCAACAATCACAGGCGCCACCGTACCTCCGCCTATGCTTCCAATATTGCTCACTGTGAAAGTAGCGCCAGTAAGATCAGCAGATGTGAGTTTACCACCGCGCGCTAGAGTAGCGAGACGAGTGATTTCTTGAGCTAGAGAGGCGATGCTGTGGCTTTGTACGTTCTTGATTACGGGTACAAGGAGGCCGGACGGAGAATCGACGGCTACACCGATGTTATGACCTCCCTTGAGAATGATTTGCGGCTTGTCTGGGTTGGTCGTTGTATCGAGATGTGAGTTGAGCAAGGGGAATTGCTGGAGCGTGAGTGAGACGGCCTTGATGATAAGCGGGAGTGGTGTTATGCGGTCTTCTTTCTCGCGACCGGCGTTATACTTCTTTCTTAGCGAGGTAAGTGAGGTGAAATCTACGGCGTCGGTGTAGAGGAAGTGAGGTATTGAGAGCGATTTGGTCATTTGCTTGAACATGCCGGCTTGGACTGGTGACAACGGCTTGACTTGATCGTCCATCTGTTGAGCTGATGCAAGCGGGGCTGTTTGTGTGGATGAAGGTGACGGGGCGCTGCCTGACTGCTTCGCTGATTCGACGTGTCGTTGGACATCATCTTTCAGCACGCGGCCTTCCTTCCCTGTACCTTCGACATCTTCGATGTTGAGTTTGTGTTCCTTTATCATATGACGTACGGCGGGTGTCGCGAGAGATGCATGCTTCCCTCGCTGCCGCTGTGGTCTCGAATCCTCTGGAGATGGTTCCGACGGTAAGGTCGTGCTTTGGTCTGACGCAGGCACATCTCCAATCGCGGCCTTTGTATCGTTCCTCCCAAGCTCTATTCCTTGCTCTTGTGCGCTTGCTGTACTCGGTGGTTCTTGGTCACCTCCGCCTCCGCCTGCGCCGCTTGATTCTTCGTTGAGTAGGGCTTCGTCGGCTGGAGAGATTTCGCTCTGGATGTCGATGTCTACTAAGGGCTTCTAAAATCAGCCTTGACGGAATTGATTTTCTTGGAGAACGTCTTACCTTTCCAACCTTGGCCATGTCATCCGGCTCATAGTATAACTTCTTGATAACGCCATCGAACCGCGAGGTGATCTGTCAGATGCTTAGTACTGTGCTTCTGGATGTATGTGTGGCTCCTCCATGCGTACCTCGACTGACGCCTTGTCGGATTGCACTTCGCAGATAGGGTCGAATTGCTCGACGCGCGCTCCGGGCTTCACAAACCACTGTATAACTTGACATTCAGTGATACCTACGCGCGACATGCTTAGCTCCAGCCACCAGAGTCCCTCATTAGAATGCATACCTTCTCCAATATCTGCCAGTAGGTAAGGCTTGACTGCCAGGAGTCGCCTCGTCCCACGGAATCCTCTTCGTTGCTCTTGTATGCGAATGTTTGCAGCTCTTCGGGCAGCGATTGCTGGTCTGTGGACGAAGGTTGGCTGGGCCAACCGGCGTGATGCTTCCCTGGATGCGAAAGACTTCATGGTGGGCGAAATGTGTTCGAAATCTTTGCACGTAAAACGAACATAATCATGGGTTGTGCCGCCGAGGTGTGCAATCAGAAGTTGAAAGGTAAAGCCGACGGTTACCGGCCTTCCAAGGTTTGCGAGCGATGACCACAAAAGGAAGCTGGGGTAAGACACGCTAAGCCAACTTGAGGGTAGTGTGGTACGGGTTAAGCGGACGCCCCACTGGCGCAGCGCGCTTTCTCTCTCCACTGTCCAGGTACAGAAAAGGTGCACTTGGGCAAGATATCCCACTCACTACTCAGACAACAAGGTAGTACAGAGGGTAAGTAGAAGGTCTAGTAAAGCTGCCGCCGACGCATATGCGATGATCCGTGGCGCCTTTCTGCACCTCAAGAGGCGCTCCCGAGGTCGATGAAGAACCCATACAAATCACTAATATTTTCGGTTGACGAGGATATTCTTGCGAGACGCTAGGTAGGAGCCAACCTCTTTTCGCAACCGGCAGGCTGCAGCGACACTTATAATGGCCTCCATAGTATGCACAGTCGACATGGAAATTTGGGTAAGCGTCCTGCAACTGCTGCGGCTGAAGCATTGAGATCGGGGGCCTTGATCGCCAAATATTCACACCCAGGCTGTCTTCCGAACATCAGTGTAATACGCATCACGAACCGTCCTAGCACAGAACTACTGCTGTATACGGTTGTTCCTCTCCCAGTTTCGGTTTCTACATCGTTCTTTTATTTTACTTCATAGCTTCCGAGGGCGTCAATCTCTCTCTATAGTCAACCTCAGCCTCAGCCTTGTCTCACGATGCGCTTGCTTCACACCAGCACGCTCGAATTCCATGAATTTCAGGGCTCGTACATTCCAGCATACGCGATTCTCTCACATCGGTGGGAACATGGAGAAGTCACATATCAAGACGTGAAGGGTGACAGGCCGGACGTGGAAGATCGAACAGGTTTCCACAAAGTCAGACAGAGTTGCCGACAAGCGCTGCGTGACAAGTTGGACTATATCTGGATCGACACCTGCTGCATCGACAAGTCGTCTAGTGCAGAGTTATCAGAGGCTATCAATTCCATGTTTCAGTGGTACCAACGATCGGCAGTGTGCTACGCCTACCTGTCAGACGTGCAACCCCAGCTCGCAGCCGAATATGGTGAGGCCGGTCGAACTTGGACGACCAGAAATCCCTTTGCGTCATTACAAGTCAAGAGTAGTAAATGGTGGACAAGAGGCTGGACGCTGCAAGAGCTCATAGCACCACAAATTGTTAAGTTCTTCGCACAGGGACTTCAGGGATGGATTGAAATTGGTGACAAGAGGTCTTTGATCGACCTCATCTCCCTCCGCACAGGAATTGACCAAGCAACACTTCGCGGCAAAGACGTCAGGAAGTCTAGTGTTGCGACACGGATGTCTTGGGCTTCGGAACGTCAAACGACCCGACCAGAAGATATAGCCTATTGCCTTCTGGGGATATTTGGTGTTCATATGCCGTTACTATACGGCGAGGGCAACCGCGCCTTCATTCGCCTCGAGGTAACATTACCACGATATTTTCATGACTTTCGAGCATCTACTAAAAAACGATAGGAGGAGATCATGAAACAATCTGATGATGAGACCCTTTTCGCTTGGCAACTCCATTCCGAAACTACCACGAACGATCTATGTGGGGCTCTAGCTACTTCTCCTTCTCAATTTCAAGGCTCTAGCAATTTGATTCCAATTGCGGACTCGGAATCAGAGACGCCGTACTCAATGACGAACAAAGGGCTGAGAATCGAGCTTCTCGTCATGAAGGGAGCCGCACATTCTAACATTGCTATTCTTCGATGCCGGCCAATAGGACAAAGCAATGTGCATACGCGGATGGGTTTGCCCATTGTCTGTACCACTGTGAGGGAAAGTAATTACTACGCCCGCGATGGTAGGCACATCGGCCCCTTGCCTTGTATCAACATTCACGATGATGTCGTCGCAAAGAGCACCCCGAAGTTGGTCTTGATGAAGCAGGAACCTGAACAGAGCATACACTGGCACACTGGGATTATTGTACGCCTCCAGACGGGAAAATGGAACTACTATCATCCCGTATATTTCGATCCTAGTGTCGTAGCCTCGGAGACGGATTCTGGAGGCAGCGACATATACCGCATCCCATCCAGCTACCGTCGGGGCATGATACTTTGTGCCGGTCTAAACGAATCGCACGTTTTGATCCTATTCAATACTGAAATGAGGCATATTAAACAATATGCTTGCAAGATCGTGTATTGCCCACCTCATGCGAGCCCCGACAACGCTAGCGCTCTACCCGCATCTGATAGTTCACCCGAGGTCTCTTCAAGGCAGGCCTTAGTTCACAAAATGGTTACCAATCTAACAGGAACAGCTCAGAGCGACTTTCAACCGCTTGATGCGACCGTGTCAAGGCAGAGCCACGAAAACCGCAACTTCTCATACCACTTATCTTCCGAGTTTCCGTTGCTCACATTGTACAAGGACATGGATATTGGTAATTTGAATCTACGACGGAGCTTCCACTATCTTCCTGACGGCGGCGCCGTGTACGCAAAAATCGATCTGAACATTGTCAACGGGGAGCATCAGTTCATTCTGGACATTGAGTTCCAGGACCGTTCGACAGAAGACCAAGCGCCCTGGGAGCTCGAAACAAATCCAATCACCCCTCGACCCGCCGTCACTCGACAGACGACTCGCTCAGCAGGTACGGATGCCGATGAAATCACCACACCGGAAGAGCCTGACACTGCGTACTATTCTTCGGCTAAAATCCAAGAAGAACATAGAAAGTATTCACAAATACCAACCCCGAGCCCGTTCTCACCCACTCATACTGGTGAACCCGCGACGAATACCCAGACTCCTTCTTCATCTCTTTCTCCATTCTTCAAATGGGCCCGCGGCAGTCATGCAAATAGGAAAAAGTCGACTTCCTGATTTAGTTGACCTGGTCCGGATCATTGCTCTAAGCCTCTAACGGGTGGAATTTGAACAGGAATCGGCTCACTGCATCTAGTTGCTTCTTCCCAGTCCCGTTAATTCTCCAATGTATCAATTCTTTTTAATTGCGGTCTTCTTGCGCTCATTCGAGATTCTTTATTTTGGCTGCCGACCTAGCCTCCTGCAGCTCGCTTCTAAGTTTTCGAATGCGAGGATGCAATAGCGTTCAGAATTCCGACATACCACTTGGGTTCGTAGAAGGCTGTCGTATATTTGGCGATTATTCCCATGTTAGCGAATGAGTGCAATGTTTCGATCTTTTTTAGGCATTGATCGATGGAAGTTGTCGAAGGAAGCTGTAGGGCGTTTAATCCCATCTAATACACGATGTTATATCATTTTGCAGACACTTTTATAAGCACTTCTGTTCCCCTAGACGTTGCACATGGGTTCTTAGAGCTACATATCCTACATCACATCTCAACATCCTGCGCCAAGAATTTACCACATCGTCTTAGCTTCAAGTATGGCCATTCTAAACAGCAGGCCCCCTTCCAATCCACAGCCTAAAGCTCCGAAACGGACCTTTCCTCTTATCAGTATTGTTGTACTGGAAGGTCGGACCTAATGCAAGCTGGTTTGTATTAAAGTATAACCAGCCATGCAAGATAGCCATTGAATCTGCATGCTGAATCATAGCATTTCTCACCAATGTATTTACCACATAGTCTTCAGCTAGAACAGGACCGAATCCACGGCGCTCGTTCCCATTGACAGTCATATCCGTGTCAGATTCGAGTGTGACGACATAGTAGATTGCGTTTTGTTCGCTGGCCGCGATATACACACGACCTCGGTCATCAGCGGTGAAACCAGCCTGTTCGGACCCGCATTGACCCGGATTCTGCACTGCGGCCAAGACTTCGGCGTCTGTCTTGTTGGGATTCACAAAAGTTTCCTGGGGCAAGTAATAGAAGCGGCGCGAGGCCAGGACGCCCCAGTAGAAGTTGCCGGATGCTACGAATTTCGTTAGGGGAAGAAAGTTTGACCAAGTGTGAACGTAACGGTTACTTACCTAAAGCGATGCCATCGGCCGCGGTGGTGAGATAGCCTTTTAGTGTTCCGTTCCATGCATAGATGAGTTCGCCGCCATAGGATCCCACATACTTTTCGTCTGCTCGGACAACGCTTGTGTTGAATAGTCTGCGCATTGCACTCCCATTTCCCAGATCAACGGCCAATAGGGAACTGTTCTTACTAGCATCGGTGATGAATGCGTATCCATGGCGGCCACCGAGTGTTGTATTGACGCGCATATCATTCATATTCATCCTGTGCGACAGCAGATTCCGGGGTATTACATAGGTGCGAATGTGCTCGGCCGTCGTCTCGTTGAAGCTCATCAGTTTTGCGGCCCCAAAGCGGGCATCGGCGTCTGGTGCAGCATCGTACGGAATCCCGTTATCAACTACCCACAGCCGGCCACGATCGTCTCGAACAATGTTCTGTACGTTGACGAAACATGTGCTTAGATCTTGATCCGCCGTGCAGGTCTGAATGCTTGAATTCGGCCACGGTGCTTCGTCGTTGAAAGACGTGCATACCACCACGTTGCTCGGCGTTGGACCGAAGTTGCGGGGATAGGTTAGGTAGAGGTTATGCGCTGAGTCGACGGCTAAGCCAGTTGGTGGGGTTTGAGAATCGTGTATGGCTTCGAGAGGTGGTCCGATGAGATTGAAATCCTGAGGATAGGCACCGATAGTGTAGCCTGGACTCAAAGGTCGATAGCCACCGGGGGGAGTATCGATATACTCAGTTGCTGACGAGGTCGCCACTAAGGCAATGGAGACAAGTGTGAAATGGCGCATTATGAGCTTTACGAGAGATATTCATTCCGTAGCTGGCGCCTCAGGTATCGAAATATGCTGTCTGGGTACAAAGGTAGTTGGCAACATGGTAGGCAGGCCGGTTCCTACGACACAGCTTGAAGGTATTGGCCATGGCGAGCTCAGGCAAGAAGCCAATATCTGTTGTTCTATGGACCACAAGGGACCGTGACGGCATGTTGAGCGCTTTGTTATTCATAGCCATTCAATTGGTTCCAAAGAGTTGTGACTGTTGGAGGGAGAAGTATGAAGGAAATGGTCCAGGTGAGCTACCTGGCCTAGGCCCTATTCGGTATAGCATGCTAGCTTGATCGAGATGGTTGGTGCGGCAATGACGTGCTAGAGTGGATAGGGAAAGCACGAGCCTGCGTGATTCGCGACTGCCAGAAGAAACGCGTCGGCTGGAGAAAGCACCACCAGCCCACATCTACTGCACCCACGAACCGCAACCAGCAGTATCACGTATCACGACAGCCATGCGCTGCTCCAATGTCCACTTACGCATTGCAAACGAAAACAATGCTACAGTCAGCATCCAAACCGCCCACCCAGCTACTCAGACTGGCGGCCAAACGCGACGAACCTAGGGCCCAGCTACCCTCTAAGCGCAAAAGAGACTCTCTCTGTGGCCTCGGAACCTCGACCAAGCCCTTCACGATCCGGCCACACCCCGCGTCACCGTACGATAGACCTGCAACATTCAAACCTGTACGCGTAATCGGACGTTGCCAGCTGCCTCTTACCTTCCTCGACACATGCTCAGACGAGAACTTCGCTCCGAACAGCCTCTTTGCCGCGAAAATAGACGTCTTGGAAGATGGCGATGCACAGAACGAGGACAACAGAAACCCAAAGGTTCTTGTTGCACGCTTCGAGACCAAGAGGACGCTATACGCCATCGAGCGGGTACAACCTCGCGTCTACAGTATCTGCAGGCTCGCGAGCTGGCTCAAAGAGAAGGACGTCGCAGAGCTATGGGACCCTGCCAACATGCCAACACTGCCACCGACTTCGACGTTGGAGGCGAACGGAGCCTCCGAGGGTGACTGGTGGCAGCATGCTGTTGTGGAGACGCAGCCTTTGGAACCGCTGGCGAAACGCGCGAGGATGACCATGATGCGACCAAAGCCACGACCAGAGGCTTCCGCGGTGGAAACCAACCATGATGACAACACTACAAAGCACGAGGAGCTAGGAAATCTAGATACAGTCCCCGTCGAGCTGCCTTTAGAGCACTCGCCAGAAATCCCGTCACCACAAGAGCAGCTGAATTCTCTGGTTCACCAATACTTGGACGCAATATACTTGTCGAAAACGTCTCTGGCGTACTTTGCAAAAGGTCCCATCACTCGCATACGCAACGCCTTCACTTCGGCCGATGAAGGTGCTCCACCCACCCATGAACTTGTCGCGTTCCTCAGGACCATGCTATTAAGTCCCAAGGCTAGCGAGAAGAAGTACTACGACAGACTCCCATCCTTGATCAAGGCGATGCCACCAGGAAGCTATTCAGAGGAGGAGCCGCCCACTGGTCCCAGCAAAGCGAAAAAAACAAAGAAGAAGGCGAAGCTCAGTCGAGAGGGCGTATATCCTCAGGAAGAAGTACTGGTCAAGAAGTGGTGGCAGTCAGAACTGCCAAATGGGGATACTACGGTCACGGAAACTATGGACCAGCGCATTAAGAGGCGCATCGGCGACCTACGAGTTCGCGAGACGCTCGCTCAACTGATACTCATGCTTGAGATCGTGGCGCTCGAGGCCCTGTCAACGTATAAGCCTGCTCCGGAACTACAGCCCACGCCGAACGACACTCAAAACCATGAGGGGCAGCAGACTTTACCGAAGAGGCGCAAAAGAAAACTCGATGACATCAACCTACAACTTGATCTGCTGCTTGACAAGCTTTGCATATGGCATGCTACTGAGGAACTCGGTATACTAGACTTCGAGACTAAGCCATCAGAGCAGAATGATGGTCACGAGAGGACTAGCAAAAACGATTCCAACGATCGACTGCACAGCTTCTGTGTCGAAGTAATCATACCTTTCTACGTCAACAGGCTTCCAGAGCAGGCGCGCATGGTCAATAAGAAGCTCGGTGGACCTACGCACAATGTGCCGTCCAAACGGAAGGCAATGAAGCCGCCGCTTACCTCGCGCAAATCGGGAGAGTCGAAGGAGCCTGAGGTGAAGAAATCGCGACGATCCTTGGCTAGGGTAGCTACAGACAACACAGGAAAGACAACGGAGCGGGTAAAGCCATCGCTAAGCAGATCTGCCACTGATTCTGCTCTGCTGGACGGTATCAAGCGGGAAGGGAGTGAAGTTCCTCTTTCCGCCATACCCTTCAAGCGTAGTCCTTCAAAGAGCGCCAGACAGTCCATGTCGCAGATTCGACATCTGCAAGGTCGTCAAATTGATCTCGCGCAACCTTCCGCCGCTGCGGCAGCGAAGTTGAAGCAAAAACAGCGAGTCGAAGAAGACTTGCAGGAGGCTATCTTGGCCTTGAAGAAGCCAAACCGAGGATTAGCTGCCGGCGGTTATGTCGCTGACATCGAGCAACGTGGTCTCGGCTTGCCGCACAAGTCAAGGAAAGCGACAATGACTGTGAGGAAGACCATCAAGGATGTCCAAGTTTCCGCAACGCCCCGAATTGATCGAAAGACGAAGCATGTGATTGAGCAAACGCCAAGCCGCCATCACCACGATCCGTTTGTTAGACTTCCTGCGACTGAGGCACCCCCTTCAAGTGAGTTCTGTGTTCCATCTTCGGGCGCTCGCGCGCCGGAGTTTATGGTCCCGGCAACTGGCCATCGGAAGCCAACGGCTCGCAGCCTAGTGCAGTCGGGTATCGCCGAGACGCCAACGAAGGCGCCGAATACGAAAACCTTCTTGTCAGAGTCAGTCCGAAGGAAGATTTTCGCAACTCCAACCAAGGCGAGCGGGTCTTCCCCAGATAACAGGCTTCCTTTGCCATCGCATGTGTTCGACACGCCTGCCAAATCTACAAGGAGCTCGCCTCCGCATGATATCAGCTCACCTGCTGTTTTCGCCACTTCCATCAAACCTTGTGCTGTCTCAACGTCTGAGACTGCCCCAGTCCCTATTCCTGCATCTGCCAATGAAGATGCAGAACCTTCGATATACGATACTTTGGGCTGGAATGACGATGATGACGGTTTCCTATAGAGTTTGTCCTGTTTTGAACATTGTACCTGCATTAGCGAGCATGGAGGGAGCGGGTCTTGCAGCATACAGCGGAGCATTGGGCGGCGCATATTGCGTTCTGGAATTTAGTGATATACGCATACAGCGATTATAGGTGTGGTTACACGGTCCAATGAGACCATTTGCATAGAGTGAGAGGAAAGCATCAGTGAGCCTGACTTATGCGTTCCTAGAGGTACTAGCCTGGGTTTCCATGTGTATAAAACCGCCTGCCGGCCCTAAGACGACCAGTTTATTACAATCCGCGCGCTCATGCGGGGCTGGCCTGGATCATCCTTCTGCATCTCCCATAATGTGAATGCCAGACTCTGACAAAAATAGCGGTAGGCCGTATGGCAACGCGTGCGACGCGACAGGTACCAGTACCAACCCGCGCGCACGCGATGCGTCTGTGCCTCTGAACAGGGATCGCCGTTGTAACGGAGAAATGACCGGCATCCCTTGCAGTAGACGAATTAAAGCTGTGCCGGATGTCCAAACGCAGCAAATCACGACTCGACGTTTCTGGGCCGGGGAAGTAATTTGCCGCGATCACCAACAATCGGCCCTTAGCTTCTGCCCCTAAAAGCGCCTCCATTCGACGGCTAGCCCATGTAGCCCTGCCCGTCGAGCGCCCTGGTCACGCTGAGATTGGGAAAATCAGAGACGTGCGCCCGTCTCTCACTACTTCTCGAGTCCTGTCTTACCCACCGTGCCACCAGACATCACGTCGGACTCAGCCCAGCCTCACACCGGAAGCCTCGTCGCACCAAACTCCAGCATCCCGAACATGACCAGCGCTGCGGCTGCGCTAAGGTAGCTTACCAAACACTGCAGGTAACCATGGCTGTCGCTGCAGCTTCCCGTCCTATGATGCCCCATGGACAACCTCGCTCGCCCACGCTCAGCGATGCGGGCATGATACTGCCGGCCTTTGATGCCGACTTTGATCGCGCTGCCTCTCCAGCGCCCCTTATGGAACGGCCACCGTCACCACCTGTCTTGTACAAACACGCAAACTCGAGTCAAGCCAGACTGAGTTCGGCGCCCCAGAGCCGGCGCTGCGCCTCACAACAATCAAAGTCGCCGCCGCTCTCAGCACAGTCTTCGCGCTCGACTCTACGTAACATGGCCGTTTCAGACGCAGCTGCCAACAAGGGTCGGACAGCCCGCGACGATGCCCTGGCGTCCTCGCCCACCATCCAGAATGCGCTGAGCAGCCGTTCACCGGGCCAGTGGAATGGGCAAGAACAGCGCCGGTTGAGTCCTGCGTCAAGCTCCGTATTCAGTGAAGACTTTGAGAGCTGGCCGGGATTTGACAGCCACGACAATTTCGAAGACAGTGGCGTCGACCTCGAAGAACGAGAGAAGCAAGACCATCTCACGAATGCCACCGAAGTCGATGAAGGCGTGGGGACCGAGCAATGGCCGGAAGAGCGCAACAGCAGCGGTAGTGATGAGGACGACGGCCCCAATTCATCAGCAGCGCTCAGTCGAAGAGCAGAGATCATCCTAGCTAACGCGAAGAAGCGCCTGAATGTATGCGTTACCTTAAACGGCACTCAATTGGACGGCTGCTGACTATGACAGGTCATGGAAGGAAACCTGCGGGGTGCACGAGAGTCGTTGGTTGTGTCGCCCACGTTCAACCTGAGAAACATGCCGTCCGACCTGTCGCAGCATATATCCGCCAGCCGAGAACGAGACCGAAGACTGTATGCTGGCATTGGTCCGATACCCCCTCGCGTCAACCCCTATCGGCAGTCCTTGCTCTCTCCGAGCAGCAGCCCGGGCCACTCCAGAGGCTTGAGCGAGACATCAGTGCCGCTGTCCTTTACTCCTTCTTACATGACCCGAACGCCATCGAACAAGCGCGCGTCAAGTGCATTTGGGCATACCAGCGGCCCATGGTCGGCAGAGGGATACGGACAAGGGCGGTTTCCTATCAAAGAGTCGCGCAGCGTTGAGCATCTTCGTGATCCTCGGAGTACCTGGAGCAGCACTGAGCGAGAGCACGCCGTAAGATCAGCCTCCAGAAGCTCGAAATCTCCCCCGGCGTTAGAAACCCTACCCGAGGACGAAGACGCAGCAAGAGTACATCGTTCTCCATCCGCAGCCAGTGGCCTCCGCGATCAGATGAATGATCTCAAGGGCAGAATCTCTAGCTTAAAGTTGAAGGCTCAAGAGGATCACCTTCGACGCCGAAGCATGCAGAGCCTACGCTCATCTAGTCCATTCACCTCAGCCGAAACGTGGTACGCAAGACCCAATGTCTACCAATCCGATGGTCCTATCACGGCAAATGCGGGTTTGGGTATCATGACGGAATCTCCGACGCGAGATGCCCTCTACAACAACGAACACGACCGGCCATGGACTGCCACTACCACTACCTCTCAAAAGTACGGTGAGCAGCTGGTGAATGGCGACGTCAAAGAGCCACAAAAGGCGTCCAGTGGCTACATCTACTCCTCACAGCCGTATGGCGATATGAAGGCAGACCATGCGGGCGAAGCCGGAGCATCCGAAGAGGATGTGGATGAGACGGACCACGGTGATTTCGTTTCTGTGGCAGGCGAAGACACAGAGCCTGGACCCGGTAGTGTGTATGAAGACGCCGTATACGAGATGCCTACCACGGAGCGGCATGAAGACCGAGTGGACGCCTTTGACTACGAAACTTTCTTCCTGCACAGCGCGATGGGCACTTATAGCCTAGGAGACCGCCGGTCAAGCACAAGCTCCGGTACGTCGACCGCTACGACACGTCCCGTGACCGCTGTCCAGACTTTTGCCGACGTGAGTACCGCCGAGAAGAGAGGTTCGTACCATCAGCGGAACCCGAGTGTCGACTCAGTCTCGACAGTAGCCACGTTCGCTACCGCAGCAGAAGAGCAATTCGACGATGAAGTGGAGAACGAGCAGATGGAAAATTTTTCCCAACAAATTTTGTCTACCCAAAACAGGACACTATCACGTCCTGAAACCCGCAATGGTCTCGCCGCACTCCGCTCCGACTCAGCCATCAACATGCGACGCGGCAACGGCTCGCCCACTCAAACATCGATATCTCGCGGCTCATCTTCGCCCGGAGACCTTGCAAGCGGCTTGCAAACCTCGAAGATATTCTCCATCCTGACCGAAGGCTCAAGAGACGAGCCCCGTCTAGCACTCAGCGAGGAAGAAACACAGCTCATATATGGCCTGGCAGCCGGCATCCGGCAGGTATGCTCCAACCTGCAAAACACGTACGGCGAGGCGTACGAACGCAAAGAATGGCGCCGCCGACTCGACGAAGCGCGCAGAATCCTCAATGGCGAAGATGTTGAAGACGACCAATCCTTCTGATGTATTGACTAATTCTCCTAATAATGTGTTCCAGCCACTTTCCGTCATATCTTCTCTAAAAAATACGGTAATTTCTATTTCGACTGCTGCGATTTAGCGCGTCTTGTCTATATTCCCCATGGGCTTTAGCTGGTTGATGTGTAATTTCTAAACGTGGAAAATTCCTTTACTTTCCTTTAGCTTCCGGTCATGTACTGCCTCCACCGACCCCTTTGTATCTCCTCGGAGGCCACGATGATAGATTTCCTTCGTATGTTTTGTTGATTGTTGATACCCGGGGTTGGAGTAGCGGGGTCACGGGCTCCGGTGTGTGGACACCTTTTGCTATCTAGTTTCCAACACACCTATGTAGCGCTAGATAATCGACATAGCTGTCAGCTTTAGGCACAGGGCTATGGAACTAATCTAAGACTATATATAACACATTGGGCCTGACCGTATCGTAATGTCAGTCACCTAGTGCTCTTGTGAGGGGCACTTCCACGTGGACAGTATGGCCGTCACGACTTACCTACCCCTCCACGTCCCAGTGCTCTCCCGCGGCTGTCCCGAAGCTAGATCCATGGCTGGGAAGACGGCTTCCTGCTCCCACTTGGGGTGAACAGCCCCACCGAACAGCGTCATGTCCGGCCCTTTGGACATTGAACCGCATGCAAAACTCAGTCTGGTATGCGTTGTACATGTACCATAGCCTCGACAACGAACGAAAGCGGCAGCCCTAATGTACGTCTGGTAGGCGTGCAGCGGCGCCGCGGTCTGCGACTGGTAGGAGTGGGCGGTGCGATTGGATGGCGCAGGCAATTGAGGACTGGCGGTGTAGACACGCCTATAGCAACGAGATGCAATTCAAGGTGCCAGCAGCACGGTTACCCACCAAACACTCCGCAATTGGCCCAGCACTGAGCACGGCATGGCTGGAGGCGTGCTAGACACAGGTGGGCGGATGCCGGAAGTGCCATGCTGCTCCCTGCACCCGGGCGCCTCCCAAGTCAAGCACAACACTGGATTAATCCACAACACGGGCTCATGCAATGCACCGCGGGCCCAAGGCTAAAATTTTCGCCAGCGGAATAACTCGTCTCTGCCGCCCGCATCGCGCAGCGTCCTTTCCCTGCATCTGATCCCACTTGGACATCTCACAAAACACCTGGAACGCGCGCCGTAGAGACAACGGCCTCACCCCCAGCCCCGGCTGATTCCCTACACAGTACCCCTCGACGAGCGGACCCCCCTCATTTTTGGAGTTTCCGCCTGCTGGCCCGGGCGCGTGTGTGACGAGGTGGATGAAACGAAGCGGCAGCTCCAACCGGTTTGGTGCGCCCAAGGAGGAGAGGCCATTCGACGCCGATAACGATTGGCGTTGCGGAACGACACCGACACCGACACCCACCACAGAGTCCTTGTGACCTGTGACCACTCGCGACGCCTGCTCCCCTGCCCTTGGCCTCTTGACGTTCGCTGACCTGCACGCCTGCATTCTCCTGCATCTGCTCTGTCCCTGCGACTGGAACTGTTTCTCTCGACTTGGCCGATCGCCTTGTCTTGAAGTTTCGCCCTTGTGTACGATTCTAGCTGGGACGCATCGAGACCCTGCAGCAGCATACCGCAGAGGAAGTCACGCTCCACCGTCCCGCGTCCGCACCCTACGCTCCACCACAAACCTCGCCCGCTCTCGCAATCGCAATCGTCCGCTTGCCGCTCACTTCTTGCGGTTCCGCACGAGCGCTCATGTGCCCACCTCCGCGCTGCTCCTTCTGTTCGCGCGTCTCATACTCGCACAATGTCTCTCGCCAGCTCTCGTCGCGTCGCCGTCGCCGCGCCATCTGCGAGACGAAGGACCCGGCCGCTTTGGAAGACTGGGTCGGCTGATGGGGGTTGGGATAGTAAGAGCGCGCATCTGCAATTCAAGAGCGCAAGCGGCCACACCTGTCCGAGCAGAGCAGCGTGGGCGTCTGAGAATGACGGGCCTGTTGCTGAGTTGGCGGAAGACATTTTGTATGCGCTGGGTCGGCTTCAATGCCGTGACACTGGAGAGAAGAGGTCGAGTGGAGGTTCCATCTCGGTATGACGACACTGCTTTGTTTGGTTCCTTCTCCACGTTTTGGTCACAACTACCCCACACCTCAAACTTCTTTGCACCTGTCACTTTCCACGTTTGTTGTTCCGGCAGGGCGCACTCTCCCACTCGTATCTAATTGCTATCTAGTTCCACGACCTCGCGACTCGAACATCGGGCCTTCCCCCGACCACACCTACACCTACACCATGCCTTGAACTCTGGAATCCAGCAGCTTGGGATTATGGGACTCCACCACCTTCATACAATGAATCCGTCGCAGATCCACCGCCTGACTACACTTCCACGGAGACGCTAACCATCGCGCAAACACCTAAATATGCACAATGCCCTTCCCTTGACGCCTCGTTATGCCCCAGCCTTCCAAATCACTCGCATATGCGCAGCACCTCATTCCCCAATTCTGCATTTCTTTTGAACGAGAAATCGTTGTATGCAGACATCGACTTTGGCTACAATGGGACTGGAGTCAAGTCGCATGCGAAGAAGAAGGCCAACAAGACCGGCGGGAAAAAGCCCGCCGCGTCTTCACCGGCTGAAGAGCCCAAGAAGGAAGAGGAGGCTGCTGGTAGTGGCGAAAATGGTGGTGGTGATGCTCCTGGAGAGGGTGGGGCAGGAGGCGGGGATGGCGGGGATGGAGGTGGCGGGGATAAGGGTAATGATGGGGATAACGCCGAGACGGGAAAGAAAGGGAAGAAGAAGACCAAGAAAGAGAAGGAGGAGGAAGAGCGTCAGAAGAAAGAAGAGGAGGAACGCGTGCAAAAGGAGGAGGAGGAGCGACTGCAAAAAGAGGAGGAGGAGCGTAAGGCAAAGGAGGCTGAAGAGGAAGCCGAGCGTAAAAAACAAGAGGAAGATGCGGCAGCAGCAGCAGCAGCAGCAGCAGCAGCGACATCGGGGACCAAGGATTTAAGTTGGGCAGAACCAAGCCAGAACACAGATGATTGGGCGTCGTTTGGGGCTCCCGGCAAGAAGAAGAAAGGCAAAAAGGGGAAGGTTTGTAATTAGGGTCACTTAGTCACTCTTTGCAGCACGCTAACCACGCGATAGACGACCGAACCCACGCCACCGCCTCCCCCTCCTGAACCATCAGCAGGGCCAGCAACAACATTCGACGATATTAACCTCGAAGACGGGGGCGCACCAAAGATTGACATGAACTTCGGTGATACAGGAGCGACAAAATCTGCATTTGGGCTTCCTGGCTTGGGCAGCTGGTCATCGGGGTGGGGCTCATCTACTAAACCATCAGGTTGGGGTTTCGATTCATCAGCAGAGGGCACGAAAGATGCAAATGCAGATGGGGAAAATCCTTGGGACTCGTCGGACAAGAAGAAGAAGGATGCCTCTGGGTTTGATTTCGATTTCGATGCCTTCAAGAATCCTACACAAGCTGCGTCGGCACTGGTCGATGAGAAGCCAACAGAAGATGAGGGCTGGGGTTTCGACACTAGCGCAGCAAAGCTTAAAAAGAAGAGTAAGAAAGGCGCCTTAATCGATGATTCTGTACCGGATGAGGCCACTCTTGCACCAGAGCTCGAGAAGACAGAGGAAGACAACTCCTCGTCTTTCACGTTTGGCAATGCGAACAAGAAGAAAAAGAAGAAAGGAGCGGCTGGGGAGGATGCATCAGCTCCGCCAGAACCGGAACCTGTAGTCGAACCAACGCCATCACCTGTTAAAGAGGAAGATGCTTGGGCCGGTGGATGGTCTGCGACTGCAGTGGGCAGCAAGAAAAAGAAAGTTAAGAAGGGAGAAAAGGAGGAACCGAAGGCTGAAGAGCCTCCGCCCCCTCCTCCTGAACCTATAGAACCCGAGCCGGTCCCAGCGGAGCCTGAACCTGAACCTCCACAGCAAGAGAAGCCAGCTGTTGATCCTTATGCGGGGCTTAGTAAAAGTCAAGCAAAGAAGCTAAAGATAAGGTTGGACAAGGAGGCTAAGGAGGCAAAATTGAAAGAGGAGGAGGATGCTCAGCTTCGAAAGGAGGAGGAGGAAGCTGCTGAGCTCATACGCCAGGAGGAGGAGGAGGCGGAACGCTTGCGTGTAGAAGAGGAGGAGGCTGAGAAAAGGAGGCTAGAAGACGAAGCCGCTGCCGCTGAGGCAGAGAAGAGCAAGAAAAAGGCGGACGATACCTGGGCTGATTGGGGTGGGGGTGCTACAACAACTGTCAAGAAGAAGAAGGGCAAGAAGGGCGCAAAGGACGAACCAAAAGTTGAAGAACTTCCGCCACCCCCGCCACCCCCGCCACCTCCACCTCCTGAACCGGAAGCCATCCTCCCAGAGCTTACTCCTGCCGAAGACAGACCAGCTGACGGCTGGGATGACTGGGGCAGCGGAGCACCAGCCACGAAGAAAGGGAAGAAGTCAAAAAGAAACCCCGCTGCTGCTATCGTTCTCGACCCTGCCAAAGAGGAACCTTTCGTTGAGGAGCCACAACCGCCGGAGCATGATCCTGTACCAGAACCAGAACCTGATCCACCGCAAGAGGAAGAGAAGAGCTCGGATTGGGGCTTAAGCTCGATATGGGGCGGATCAAAGAAGAAAAAGAAGAGCAAAGCCCTTGAACTGGACTCACTTCCTGAGCCGGAGCCGGTCGTTGAGGAAATAGCTGACGTCCAAGAACCAATCGCCGTCGAGGAACCGAAGGAGGAAGACGAGGACGATTGGGGTGCCCCGTCTTGGAGTAAGAAGAAGAAGAAAGACCCTAAGAAGGATGCACCCATTGAGGTCATCGAGGACACCACGACACCTGTTCAGAAGCCTGACGAAGACGATCCATGGGGCAGTGCGGCTTTCAACATCGGCAAGAAGGTGAAGAAGGGCAAGAAGGGGCTCATCCCACCGAACGTACCTACCCCGCCAGGGGAATTTGACTCGGAAATGCCACCGCTGAAAGAGATCGACGCTCCTCCGCCTGTTGAGGACGATATCTGGGGCTATGCTGCCACTACCTCGAAAAAGAAGAAAAAGAAAGGTGAGGCCGCAGATGATACCCTCATTAAGACGACTTCTAGAGACTCCGCCTCAAAATCGGCCATGGAAGATCTCATTTCGCTAGATGACCCAGCCCCAGTAGAAGATCACTCAATAGAGGATGCTCCCGTGGAAGATAAGAAGAAGAAGGACAAGAAGGAGAAGGAAAACTCAAAGACGAGCAGCATATGGGGTTCCCTTGGCGTTTCTTCCTCTAAGACACCAAAGAAAGAGTCATCGTCCGAAAGGAAAGCACGCGAGAAACGTGAGAAGAAGGAACGAGAGGAGCAGGAGCGCTTGGAAAGGGAGGCTGCTGAGAAAGAGGAAGAAGAACGCCTCGCTCGTGAGAACGAGGAGGCGGCCGAGCAGGCTCGAATCGCTGCAGAAGAGGCGGAGGCAGAAGAGGCCCGTATTGAGGCAGAGGAGGCAGAGGCAGTTCGATTAGCCGCAGAAGAGGAGGAGAAGAAAAAGGAGGAGGAGAAAAAGAAAAAGGAGGAGGAAGAGAGCGCAGCGTCAAAGCTTGCTGGATGGGGCGCTAGTATCTGGGGCTCGTCAAAGAAGAAGGAAAGCGTAAAAGAGAAAAAAGCCCGTGAGAAGAAGGAAGAGCAAGAGCGTCTAGACAAGGAAGCCGCTGAAAGGGAGGAGAAGGAGCGTCTTGAGCGAGAGGAAACGCAACGTCTCGAGGAAGAAGAAGCGGCGCGTGTTGCTGCTGAGGAACAAGAGCGACTCAAGCGTGAGGCTGCCGAAAAGGCTCAACGAGAGGCTGAAGAGGCTGCAGCGAAGGCCAAGGAAGAAGCTGAGCAAAGCTCTGGTTGGGGTATATTTGGTTTAACCAAGAAGAAAGAAACTCCAAGGCAGAAGAGGGAGCGCGAGGCCAAGGAGAAGAAGGAGCGCGAAGAACGTGAGGAACAGGAGAGGATGGACCGCGAAGTACAGGAGAGGGCGGAACAAGAAGCCAGAGAAGCTTCCGAGATAGCTAAAAAGGAGGCGGAAGAGGCCGAGTTTGCTCGCATTGCTGCTGAGCAGGACTTGGTCCTGGAACCCGTACTCGAGCCGATCTCTTCTAAAGACAAGAAAAAGAAAAAGAAGAAAGGCGCTGTTGACGAAGCGCCCCCACCGCCTCCGCCCCCACCACCACCTGCTGACGCCACGTTGGATGAAGAGCTGCTCGACCTTGTAAAAGACGTGGACCCGAATGAGCTCTTGGCTGAGCTAGAGAAACCCACGAAAAGGGAACAGAAAGAGGCGAGTGGTGGTTGGGGCAGTGCCTGGGGAATCTCGTTACGCAAGACGAAGGTAGAACCCAAGAAGGTAGAGCCTGTCATCCCAGAACCAGAGCCAGAACCAGAACCAGAACCAGAACCAGAGCCTATTCCCGATGAGCCTGTCCTCGAAGAACTACCGAACGACCCAGAACCAGAACCAGAACCAGAACCTGTGATCGTTGATGAGCCGCCACCCAAGGCAACAAAGTCGTCTAAGAAATCCAAGTCCAAGAAAGATCGACGTGTGGTACCGGAGCCGGACCCGGTCCCAGAGCCTGAGGTCGAAGATCCCATTCCAGAACCGGATCCTCCGGCTTTCGAGTCCCCCATCATCCAGGCAGCGAAAAAGCTATCATTGAAGGAGGAAAAGAAACTAAAAAAGTCAAAGAAGTCGAGATTTGAGCCCGAACCTCCATTGGTCATTCCTGAGCCTGACCCAGAGCCCGTTGAAGTGCCGGCGCAGAGGTCGCCAGCGCCAGGCGCCTTTCCGGACGACGATATGGATTTGATGGATTTTGTTGACGCGCCATCACCACCACCTGAGCCCGTGGAACCAGAGCCTGAGCCTTTCGTCGAACCAGAGCCAGAGCCAGAGCCAGAGCCAGAGCCAGAAGCCGCACCTGTTGTCGTTGTTTCTGACAGGAAGCTCAAGAAATCCAAGAAGAGCAGCAAATCGAGAGCGATGCCTATTGTCGAGGCGCCTCCGCCACCACCGCCGCCACCTCCCCCGGAACCAGAACCAGAACCAGAGGCCTTCGTAGATGCTGAACCTGAACCTGAACCCCAGCCAGAGCCTGTTGTGGTCATTTCTGAGAAGAAACTCAAGAAATCCAAGAAAAGCAGCAAATCGAGAGCGCTGCCTATTGTCGAAGCGCCTCCGCCTCCACCACCGCCGCCTCCGCCAGAGCCTGAGTTCGAACTCGAACCAGAGCCGGAAATAACCGTGGAAGACGCTCCTGCAGAGCCTGATCTACTCGATGTGGATGATGCTCCACCTGCGGATGGGGACGAGCCGCCCGCCAAACTGCCGACACCACCTCCAGAAGCGGTGCCGGAGCCCAAGACCCAGTCACCGAAGAAAGAGCGCGCCAAGGTAGTCCGTAGCGGTGCCGGTGCCGGATCATGGGGTTTCTGGGGAGCTGGCGCTGCCAAAACCAAGCCTAGGACAAAATCCGGCGGCGAGGATGGCGCAAGCAGTGCGGCTGCTGCTGTGAAGCCCGGCTTAGTCCGCACAAAATCGGTGCGAACCTCGTCTACCAGAGACAACGATGCCAAATCACGATCATCGGGGTCTGACAAGGTGACAAAGCCGTCAATATCACGGTCAAAAGCAGCGCGTCCATCTACCGGGCTGGGTTCGCTCTTTGGTGTTGCGCCTCCCCCGCCTTCGCGCTCCAAGTCGCATCGCACTTCTGCAACTCCCAAGACAATGTCACGCCGACCTTCGATCAATGAAGATGCTGCGATGATGTCGCCGCCACAGACGGACACGGACGCCAAGGTGTCATCGAAGGCTGTCAAGGTCATGGGCATGAAGAGCTCGTCGCGCAGGACCAGTGGTAGGGATACCAGGGACAAGGGCAAAACCAGAGGTGAGCAGTTCCCCGCTAAGCACGCTCTGCCCGCCATTGGCCGGCTCAGCCGTAAGCAAACATACGGAGCTAACCCCGTGGCAGCTGTTCCAGACCCGTATCCCGTGGACGATGACCAAGACCTGCTCGACGATGAGTCTCCTACACCAATATCCAGGCCAGAGCCATCGCGTCGCAAATCCAAACGCGATTCCGCGCAACCACCCGAACCCATGACGGCGCCGCCTAGCGCCGACGATCCTGTTGTTATGGAACCCACCGAGGTGGAGCCTGCTCCAGCTGAGGCTGAGCGGCCCCGCCGCGAGCGTGAACGCGAACGACCCCGTCGACAGCGCGGCAACTCTGATGCCATGGGTACGCTTGCTGGTGTTGCCGGTACCGCGGCTGCCGTGAGCGGCTTCAAGAGCATGTTTGGACTTGGGCGCAAGAAGGGCGCACCGGAGGAGGCTCCTCGAGACCGCCGTCGCACCGCTTACGAGGCCGAAGACGAGCGCAGACGTCGCAAGCGATCTACCACTGGTGCTGGCGCCACCGAAGATGAGGCAAAGCGACTGCGACATGAGCGTCGCAGTGTGCGCCACCCTGCACGCAACACAGATGGCGAGGAGGTCATGATGTCCGGTGGAAACGGTGGTGGCAACGGCAGCGCCGAGTATGATCCGGATCGCGAAGCACGACGAGCTGAACGCCGGACCAAACGAGAGACGGACAAGGGGTCTCGCCGCACCGAGCTCGAAGAGGCAGAGGCCAAGGCTGAGCGTCGCCGTGAACGCGAACGCGACAACGAGCGCGCGACGCTTGCAGAGAAGAAGGCTCGCCAGATGGCCGAGTTGGAGCGCCGCAACAAGGAAGCCGAGGAACAACTGCGTCGCATGGCTGAGAAGGAGGAGCGGCGCAAGGCGCGGGGTGACCGCAAGCCGCCGACTGAGGACAGGGAGGGCGAACACCGTTCGTCGCGTCGCAAGGACAAGGACCGTGAGGCTGTTCGTCCCAAACACGAGCGTCGTCGGTCGCACATGGACGAAGATGCAGAACGCCGCCGCCGTCATGAAGAGCGCCGTGCCGCCCGACGCAACTCGGAATACCCCGCCGCAGCCAGTGGCGAGCCCATAAACGACTACTTCGACGAGCGCAACGGTGGCGGAGCTGGCCGTTCGAAGCATCGTACTTCGCGTCAGGTACGAGAAGAAGAGAACATGCCATATATCAACAAGGGCGGCGACAAGACGTCGTCGTGGGTGGAATCTCTCTCCAACGAACCGCCCCTCCCTCCTCCCATCTCAGAGACAGTGCTCGATCCTGCGCCCGGCACGCGCGAAGCTCCCGAGGACGAAGAAACACCCTCACAAGACGAAGACATCCGTCTCCGTATCGCCGGCCGCAAAGGCCCCAAGCGCGACAAGGAGCGCGCCGAGCGGCGCAAAGCTGAAGACCGTGAACGCGACCGCGACAGGGAACGCAAACACAGTCGGCGACAGAGCCATTACGAGAGTACCAAGACGGGAGACGAAGATCGCGAGAGGAAACGGGCGTCGCGACGCACGAGCTATGCGCCGGCGTACGAGGAGGCGCCAGTGCGAACGTGGGATGGTAGACCGGCGTTGGATGGGAATGGTGGGGCGGGTAAGAGGGGTAGTTGGTTTAAGAAGATTGCTGGGTTTTGAGAAAGTAGTGCCCTTTTTTTTGTTACTTTTTGAGTTATGATCTTGCGTTATATTAGTTACGATTGTTTGGATAGTTTTTGACGATGTTTGGAATCTTGTTCTTGTTTTCTTTTGGAGACTTGTAATTTCCACGCATTGCGCGGCGTTGATTTATTCTTGTTTGATTCTATTTTGTATCCTTCTTTTTGTTTTATTAGCTTTCTTCTTCCCTCTCTCTCTCTCTCTCTTAATCTATCTGCGTCGACTCTGGCACTTCCTTGTAATACCCCTGGGATGGATTTTGAGTATGTGGGTGGTTGGACTTCATCATCCTCATCTTCATCATGACCTGAGCATCTGGGATGGGGAGGGAATTTTTTTGGGATGGATGCTGGAAGATTGGATAGATACCCCCGTTCATTTTTATACGAAAGAGTCTCTCCGTTCTGGCATGTGTCACTCAATTGTATACGAATCCCCATGTGTGTGATGATATCGACATTCAACGTTGGGATAGTATTGTCAGGTAAGATGAAGTTGCAACAACATTGATATATTAGATACTGCGTAACCCAGCCTTGACGCCTATCGCCGTACCCATGCTAGTAGTCCTCGAGGATGCTTTAACAGCATCATAATCCATAGCATCTCCGCTATTCCCTGTCCGATCATAAGGCCGTTAGAGGCCCATTTGTCATAGCTGTAAAACCGCGCCCTCGACGCCTTCCTGGACCTCCATATCATCATCGTCCTCATCCTCTTCCAGCTCGTCATCCTCCTCTTCGAAGCCAGTCTCCATATTCGATTCCTTTAACCTAACTTTCAGTTGCTCCTTTTCTTCTGCTTGCCACCGCGCCAACGCCGCCGCTGAGTGTACCTTGAAGCCAAAAACGCGGGGTTCGTATCGGCGTTGCGACTTGGGTGGGAGCATCGCGGGGTAGACCTGGAAAAGGATGTTGTGGAAGGAGGTGCCAAAGTATGCGCCGTCGATGATTGCGTGTCGTGACGACTTGGGGTTGTAGAGGTCTTCGCAGCGGGCGCAGTACAGCTTCACGGGTGAGGCGTTGGGTACGTCGGACTGGCCCATGGGGAGGAGAGGTTGTGATTCGCACATGACGCGGGGGCATTTGCCAAAGTCTGATTTCTTGAACTTGTCAAGCTGGAGAGTGAGGTGTCAGCCTTGCTGTGTGGTAAGAGTGTAGCATTGGCGTACCATCTTTGCTAGACCTCTGGTTGTGACAATGTATCTCGCGTGGACGAGGCCGTATAGATGCCGGGCCGATTTCTCGATCTGTTCCCGCATATCATCGTCGCAGTCGAAGTCGAAGACGTCCGTTACGAGGTCGAGTGCATATTGGTAGTACTGGACTTCAGTGTTGAGTCCTGTCAGGTTGAAGCGATCAGTGAGATACTCTTCGTCGATCTCACAGAAGTACTCGTTGCCACGTGAGGATATGAACTACTGGTACGTTAGTCTGTGTCTGTGTCTGTGCTTGCTGCGTCTACATCTGAACGATTTCTCCAGCAATCTGACCACCATCGAACGTTGAGAATCATCTTCGGAGTCCACGTCACTCCGAGGTACTCTTCGCGAGATTCGTCAAATGAATGACGGCATTGGATTGCCGTGATATAGCCAGTTTTTGCGCAATAGATGCTGGCGCTTGATCAGATGTAATCTGCAATGAAGGAGAAGGAGGACTATTGGGCTATACCAGGAGATCAACGCCCTTGTACTCCAATCGTCAAGAAATTGGATAGTCATGGTCGGCAACGAATATCGTCTCGTGAAGTATACCAACAGTTAAATGTGGAAAGCTCGAGAACCTACCCAGTCCCGCCAGTAACTTGTGTAGTCGCTGTCCGTCTCACTATTGAAGTCGTCCATGTTGCGCCTGCTGCGGTGACGTGGGTCCGGGGAGTTTTGGCCGAGTGTATATGGCGTTTGTAGGCTGCGACCACCGGCGTGGTGGGGCGGTGCGATCTGGCGCAAGCACAGCTAGAGACGTGGTTGCGCAGTGAATTGTGCGATCTGGCGCAAGCACGGCTGGAGACGTGGTTGCACAGTGAATTGCGCGCCAAGTGACAGGCGGGAGTTGCATCCATCCCACTTCCCGGGCCACGTTTTTCCGTTCCGGATACACTAGGTGGTCGGTTCGGTCAGCATACCTGCACCCGCAAACTACTTCTGACTCGCGTTCACATCACAACCGCTGGACTGGTTTTACTTTGGATTTTTTGCTAGCCAGTCCTCGATCTGCAAAAAAGATCTAAGATGATCTGACAATGGAACGGTATGGACTACACAAAACGATATAATGACATCATCTAGTTTAAAAACACCGCCAAACTCTTCGCGAGACTGCATTGCACTCTTTTAAAAATTTGGGCGGCCAATGTGTATGTATCTATCAAGATCATAACTCCTCACATTTCTAGTCAAGGAATTCCGCGCGAAGAAGTCTGTAAGCAAGCAAGTTTTCCACCTATTTGAACAGGATCGCATCCATCACCCACACGCCGCACCTCGAAGCTAGCTAGTTCACGCTGTTTCCTCCCACACAAGCTCCAAGTAGAAATCAGTGCCCAGTTTACCATGTAATCTCAGAACCTCGTACAAGCCCAGCTGCATCTCTCTAGGCTCCCCCCTGTACAGGCATTTTCAACGTCGCAGCTAGCGTGGCTAAGAACTTGTCCTGTGCGCGCTTGCCAGTAGACCACTGCGGCCTACCGGTAACTACCTTTTTTGTGGCCAGCTTCGAAAGCTTGATGATAGCCAACGGATTGTGCGCCCTGTCGACCATGGCCTGCAGCCAGACGTGCGCTTTCTGGTTCAAGCGTATAGCTGCACATCGCTTTTTCGAGAGCGACTGGTAGGTGGAGGTATTCATATACAGCGCCTCCAGATTTGTCGCATGCATGATCAGTGGAAACATGGCGTGCAGGTCACCATTCTCTACAACTTGCCTATCAATAATCCTGCAGGGAGAGTTGGAATGAGCGTTTGCTAAACCAATTTTCCGGACGAGTGAGAGGCGCCGCATAAAGTGTTGTGGAAAAGCATAGAGATGCTGTACGGATGGGAAGACGAACATGTTCATGCCGTAGAAGATACGTGTGGCTTCCCGATTGACCTGGCGGCAGGTCTGGAGAAGTTTAACCCCCAAATCGAATTGCCGAAACCTTTTAAGGTGCGTGAAGGAGGAGCTCGCTTTCCTGAGACTGGGTCGCCGGACGTTGGACAGGTCGTCGCGGTCTGGAGGTCCGGAGTGGCACCTGTAGAGACGGCGGACGATGCCTTCGCATTTATTCAGTTTAGATATTGTTGTGTTTGGGGTGTGACATACAGCGACCATCCCATTCATTGGTGCCTGCTTCGAGACTGACCGAATACTCGTCATCCACTAAGGTATATCTGTAGATCATGTTGCGTATCTCCGCCGGTAGCTTGAGGAACGGGAAGATGGCTTGATCTTGGTGCCTTGGAGTGTTCAGCTCAGGTGCGTCAGACTGCGTTGTGCGGCGCTTCGATGAACCACTGCCAGATTTGGTTGAGGTATGATAGGTCTGGTCTATTAGTATACCGTGATCGTAGTATGGCAGCATGACATACTTTTTGCTCATCGTTCCGTTCGTTGGAGTTATTATTGAACTGGCGGTGAAGTTGAGTATCGCGCAACTGTTTCCAAGGACTGTTGGCGCCGTTGTTGTCTGCTGTTATGTAGTTGGATATATGCATAGACTTGATATTCAGAAGTAGACTGGATGTGGAGAGATGTTAGTGACATGCAGGAAAGAAACTAGATTCGGAGTATAGCTTTAACTATAGTCATGAATCCGGCCTAGTTACCACTAGCTCACTGATGCATGCCCCACGAACCACCTCGCTACCGAGCGATAGGTACCTAGCGAGGTGGTCCGTGGGGCATGTAGAGATAAGTCCGCAACGTGGTAAAGGACGTCAGTGAGGGATCTAGCGCTGTGATTGGGCAAATGGTGATAGAGTCTGTTGCATTGTGCGAAGCGTGGGTGATCGTTTGTACCGTGGTGATGAGATTTAACATTGTTGGTGCTGCAGAAAGTTCGCTTCATTGAGCCACCTTGAAGCTACGATAAGTGGTCTAGATAGCTCCAGGGTAAGAGCGGGATATATTATTACGAGAAGCTACCGCATATCCCTTAAGGTTTTCATCGCTATAGTGTATGTTGGTAGTTCCTGAAGTATTGCTGCACGTAGTATCTTTTGATTTGAGATGAGAGGGGTATCAGCGTCTCGGGTCTGGAAATCGCACATACCGGTACCATCTGCATCTACTCGTAAACGTCATCTCTTCCCTAGTCCCACTTCAAATTATCAATGGCCCTCCGGATATGTTGTGCCCCCAAAGCCTCACAATCCTGGGTCTTATCACATTGTGACTCCTTACGGTGCAACCATGTCATTTCCTCACTCCACAAGTCCCTATGCATATGCCAAATCTTCTGCCTCGCCTCACTCTCTTTGACCAGGTCCAACAGGGGCCGTGGATTACTTCCTCCACCATATACCTCCGTCTTCAAAGCTGTCTTAACAATTCTCCTCCAGTCTTTCCCCTCAATCTCAATGTTAAACCCCATTGGACAGTCCCAGGTACCGGTATGAAGATGGGATACGGCAGGACTGTTGTCGCCAATACGATATGGTTTCTTTTGGCCAGTCCTCTCCAGCTCAGCAGCTTCGGCATCAACACCCAAAAGCACTTTATTGAAGCGCTCTACTATTGCTTTGAAAAGCGCGACGATGGACTGGACGTTTTGGATGGCACTGAATGGTTCTTTGGGGCACTCCGGGCAGTGGATGAGATCAGATAGTGCCGACATTGCTTTTCGAAGGGGAATGGTGACTTGGGGAAAAGCGAAGCTTGCAACAGCCTGCAGTTCGGCGAGGGTCAAATAGGTCGTGGTAAGACATGTGCATGGAGCAGTGTTCGGCGGATCCCGTATCGCTTCGTTGAGGTTTTCGGCTTGGATCACAGGCTGCAAATCCCACAGAGACGGGTCGATTGCTGGATACGATGTATATCTACACCAGTATAGTTAGAACGTTATGGAGGTTTCCAGAGGAAATATCATACCCTAGGCTTGAGTTAGGCGATAACCCGAGCGGGTCTGGAAGACCGAAGTCATAATGTGCCGGTGTCACGGCCCCATGCCCGGCAGATCCATTCGAGGAGTTGGCTTCTTGCAAAGACGGTGGTAAAATCTCGGCAAAACCTGAGAAGTCGGGAATAATGGAGAAGCCGTTCATATTGGTACATTCACTTTGATCGCCGGTGGATAGTTCAGTGGGCTCGTCCGCTTCACCATCCCTTCTCCTTTTCCTCGGTCGGCCCATTTGCTTTTGCGGCGAATAAACACAGCCTATTTTTTCCCTTTTGCATCGTACACATTGCGGTGTGTCGCCGGAACATTTCAGTTTTCGCGTTCCTGCCTGCCGTTAGGCCCTAGATGCGGCAGATAAAGGAGCCTAGCCTGAGGTACTCACGGCACTCATCGCAAGCTGCATGAAGCTTTTCCGCTGGGTGTGCCTGCATGTGTACCATGACGGGTTGCAAGTAGTTACTAGAGACTATAGGAAGGAGGTAATTGTCGAGTCGTCGGAAATAAGACCGGAATCAGAATGAAAAGGTGTTGAGTGTCATGTCAGGCATGCCGTGGCGAAAAGGCGGGGCCGCAGGGCGCCCTATTTACCTACCTAACCTTAGGTAGGTAGACGCCGCGCACGCCTAATACCACGTTTTCGGACGTGCATCACGTCTACACCGTGATGAACACCACAACCTTTTGAACTACAAGGATAGTTGCGAGTATTCTGTCCAGATAATTGAGTACATTCTCCACTCTTACACGTGCTTTCTACCTGTATAGTGTCTACCGATGCAATTGCCTGGATGCCCACACGGTATTCTCGTGACTTATGTCCCATCTCATACTGGCATTGCTCTAGAACGTCTCGGAACTCAGGCGCATAAAAACATCCAACTCACAGCCCTTCACCCGTACATTCGCCGGACCATAACTGGCTAAAATTCAAGAATAGGTTGCGCTAAAAGTCTCGGTAGCAAGAGTGCGTAAACAAAGCTGAGAGCTTGAGGTTCTGCACACTTTAGCGGGGCTCAGATCTGAAGAAACAATATGAAATGCAACTGTTGGACCACTTCCACATTGAGGGTCCAAACGGGAAAGCACGAATGTCATGTGCTTGAATTTCGGGGGCCAAATATCACAGACGTCCTTGACTTGCGCTTTAATGATGGAAGACTTCCGGTGGCTCTTGCGAAAAGCAGTGTGCAACAGGCGTTGTACCTTATTTACATAGTCTTACAGCAGCTGAACTCCTCCAGAAACTACGAAGCCCGCAAATTGGGGCAGTCACGAGGAAAGATGGAAAGCCATTGGGGCCTGGTCTGTTAAGCAAGGAGCGAGAGAGCGAGATTTGTAAAGACGAAAAAGCAGGAAAGGTAGGAAGTTCCGGTTGTACTGGAGGGAAGCCTGGATATTAGATTTTCCGATGGGCGCTAGACCGTATGCAGGTCTACAAGGATACAGGGAATGAATGCGTTAGTCAGCATGTTAGAGGCTGAGACGACATTATCGATAAGAGCGGACCAGCGTGCGATCCGACACCGACACCGACATGGACAGCGACAGCGCACGCAGGAGACGTAGCATGCACACAGTAGGTATTCACCGCTCCCGAACTCAACCTCAGGTCTTCGTCTCGCGCACGGCGCAAAACGTCTGCGCAGGGAAGCCATTAAGCGCAATTAAAATGAATCTGCCTGATCGTGTACCGCGGTCTGCGCATCTGCGATGGATGAAAAGGGCGCGAGGGCGCAGCAGCTCCGCCCTGTTCTTGCGGCGGCATACCCATGCCTCTCTCCATCTTGGGCTAGTTTTCGTAATCAATCACCTCCACCGGTTTCAACGTGCAGCTGACTAGCGAGGGCCCATGTTTCGTGCTGCGCGCCCTACTGGTACAGGCGCACAAGGCTGATGCCTGGTGTTCCGTGGTTGCGGAACGACGGAACCCATGGCGGCATTCGCAAAGGCGGTAGACCTCTGGGTAGGGGTGAAAGTGCAATGCAAAGTGTTGTCACGGTCTCATAAGACGGCCGTGACTATGTCTCCTAGAGCACGGACAGGGCGCCCGGAAGATGCAGAGAATAAAATAATAATAAAGCGAGTGCGCACGCTGGTGAGGATGATGTGCGATCAAGCTACTCCGGGCCTAGCGCTGATGCAGGAGCGCGCCGCTAAGACAGCTCATTGGCTCCGCCGCAGCTGGCTCCCTTGGCGCTCCTGCACGTTTTGTGAGTCACAGGTCGGTCCTTCCAGCGGCCGCGCTCGCTTCGGATTTCGGATTACTTTTAATCCCCCACTTCCCTCGCTGCCTGATTTTCTTCTCTCAACTTTCACCCCAACTTACAACACCACAAAGAAACACAACAAGACAGTCACGAAAAATGGCTGCCTTGTAGCTTCTTGCGCCTCCGCTCACCGCCGCCACCACGGAAACACCCACCATAACCACTTCAAATCCCCCTTCAGAGTCTTCCTTCTTGGAACCTCTGAACTCAAGTCTAGCCTCGCGCAGCTTCAGTTCGCCGTCTCCCACCCCGTACGACTTCACGTCGTCCACCACGGCTTCCCACCAGTCACCATGGCTTTCTTCACCAGCACCGCACGCCTCTCGGCAACCCTTGAATACGAGTCAACACGCATTCGCGCATCATCAGACGGACTTTGTGCTCTACGACCAACCAGCTCAGGTCTCCCAGCGGCCTCAGCGAGCACCGAGCGCTCCTCAGCCTGGGCATACGTTTAACAACGGCCAACACTTCTACGCAAATTCTGCCCCGTCATCTACCACAGAATTCCAACAGCCACGGTTACGCCAACGTCCTCCGGTTCCACTGTTCCCCAGCTCTAGCAACAACATTCCTCAACAACTGCACAACGTCGCAACTATGGCAGGTACGGTGAACGCTTTCCGCCACACCGATCCCAAGCTCACCTTTCCCGCAGACTTGAACAGCAACAACTCCTTCGACTCGGGCGCAAGCCTGATGTCCAACTTCAACAACGGAGGGTTCTCTATGGACCAGATGTCCGCGTTCACGGCGATCAACAATCCTGCTGTTGCCGCCGGGTCCACGCGCACTGTGTCCCCCAAAGACATTTTCAATGATGGCTTTGGGTCTGCTCCACCATCTACGGCGTTTACCAACTTAACTTCCCCTGATATTGGCGATTCCCCCTTCATCAACGATAGCTTCGAGTGCTCTCCCATGTTCAACGGCGAGCCTGTCATCTCCGACACCAGCGACTGGTACTCCCTGTTCCCCGAGCAGGAGAGCAAGGTTTCTGATAGCGTCTATGCACCTGCCATCTCCATGCCCATGGAGCGTACTATCAGCAGCCAGTCTATGGAGCGATCTGGTTCTTCAAGCAACGGCTCGCCCCTTGTCTTGGACAGCTATTCGCGAAGGAAGTCATCTGTCACCAACTCACCGGCTACAAACGGTATCAGCAAGTCTCGTCGTCGCAAGGGACCGCTCCCTAATATCACCGTTGACCCCACCGACAAGGTCGCCCTGAAGCGAGCGCGCAACACTCTTGCCGCTCGTGAGTCTCGACAGCGGAAGTTCGACCACGTTAGCACTCTCGAGCACCGCAACTCGGAGCTCGAAGCGGAGGTCGAAAAGTGGAAAAGCATTGCTATGGCTCATGGATACAGCGGACAATAAATGTCCTCGTCCTTCTCATATGGTTCTCCGTGGTCGTAAGGAGCTGGTGAAGAAACCAGCCATGCCTTTCTGCAACTCTTTTCCTTTCCTCTTCTGACTGCAGTATTCTCTTTCTGCGTCTCACCTTACCGTCCTGAACGGTTATCCTTTCGCCCTTGCTTTTTTGAGTATTGTTATCGCCGGTGTGCAGTCTCCCCTCGCGGTTTTGATTCGACTCCACCGGTGTATTTGTTTAATAAATTGTTGGTGGTGCTAGTTATGATTGCTGTTTCCATAGGAAGGAGCGCTTTCATGCTGAAGCCTCCCAGATAGTCTCCTTACATATACCTGGTTTCCATGAATGAGTCCTCCCCGCCCATGGTGACTGTGGTAATATGTCTTAATGCGTCGTGACTCGAAATTCTGTCACACATGACTGTATCGAGCTATGACTGGTGACCCAGCATGTGTCACAACACGAGCGTCAAAGTCGAAATCGAGGGAACGTGTTCTAATCTGAAGCGCACAGTGCGAGGAGTGATTTTCTCTTTGCTTGTGGCACACAATCATATTATCTTGCATGCTGTCACATTCCACATGGTGCGATGGCTAGGCCGGCAGTACCTCGGTATCTAATTCTCACGTTCTCGTCCTCTTGGAATCCTGCAATACTGTCATCCGTATAGGGCTTTGGCTTTGTTGGCGTGCTATTCTTTATTCGCTAATTGTGTGGGACCTAACAAATCGGAAATTCCGACCAACGAGTGATGTGGCACTCTTCTGCCCCCACTGCCGGCTTGGTAGGTTAAAATTGGCACTACCTATTGAAATTAATGGGAATCGACCTCATCAACAGCAACTGCATGCTTCAGGCAAGATGGCCGAGTGGTCTAAGGCGCTGCGTTTAGGTCGTTCTAAACATCCTCCGCAGTCTTCACGGGCGTGGGTGTAAGCGAATCCAATAGCATACTGTGTGCTACAGTTTCTAACATATAACAGTCGAATCCCACTCTTGTCAACATTCTTTTTGTCGTCCTTCTGAGAGGGATGGTGGGGTAATCTTTTACCTAGGCGAGTACCTACCCCGCTAGGTACCTACCCATGGTGCCATGCACCCATGGTGGGACTGGTCCATTCTTTTTGAGAGGAACTTGTAATACAGACAGAAAGTAGGTCTCGAAGTAGATGAAAATTGTTTAAATGTTTAAGGTTTTTGCATCTTGTCGCTACCGGTACTTTACTTTTACCTTCACTGCTCGCATTCTCTCCTTTCTAAAACAGGGCAACTTTCGCCCCGATTGCGGCACAATCAAAACAACTATCAGCACACACACTCTCTCCGGACTATCCTAGCAGGCTTCAATTCCCTAGAGTATTACATTACCCTAGCAGCCATGCCAGTACAGTCTGACGATCTTCTTCTATCTGTGAGTCACCACACTCCCTTCACCATACCCACAACCCGCGGCGAACTTTTCAGCAACACGTCCACTTCACGCAGACAATTGATTCGATATAGCTGCAGTCTTCACTCCGCAATGCGCTTGCAACGTTTGGTCCCGATAGTACCCAGTATCGCGGCATCAAGCTCATGGTTGATGAGTATATGGCTAAACTTGCTATGGAGGGTCTGTCGATATCTTCGCATGAGTCACAGGCGTAGGAGGATAGGGAGATGTGGATTGGTTGAGATGAGGCAAATGTGGGATGAGATAGGAGGTGCAGCCCGACCCGGTTATTGAATTGGATCGGGAGGATAGGCGAAGAGCTGGCAGGCGGATGTCTAACTGGAGTGGGAGCCTTGTTATGGTGTGGATAGTGGATTAACAGACTGGGTATTCTCGAATGACTTTGGACAGATAAAATGAAGTCCGAGATGCACTAAAGTCGTTCGGGCCATACTGTTAGCTACAGCCCCTTTGCTTCTCCGTCTCCAGCTGGAGTATACACAGCTCACTACCGGCGATCAGACGCTGATTATGTTTCGGTGCCTCTCCAGGAACTTTCCCACACAGTCTACAAATCTCTGCAACTGCTCCCACGGCGTCCCCAGGATAACCGCCACACTACCGCGTTGGGTAATCCAAAAACCCTCTTCGATCATCTCGAACCAGAATAGCGTGCTCAGGTCAGTGTCCTCACGGCGATCCTTGTAGTTCCTCAGCTCCTTGTTTCCGTCCTGCAGGAAGTGTATGCCCATGATTGTCCCTAGGCCTGTGACAGTCATCTTCGTGCCCTGAGAAACATCTTGGAGGCAGTGGCGAAGCTTGTCGCCCATGGCATTGAAATCGCGACATACTTCAGGAGTATAAGCGTGCGCCAGACCGGTGTAGCCCGCTGCCATTCCGAGAGTGTTGTTGTTAAACGTGCCGGAATGGCCCAGAGCGCTCGTCTCTCGTGGATCGTACACGCGCATGATGTCTTCCCGCCCTCCAAAAGCGCCGAAAGCGATCCCGCCACCAAGAAACTTTCCCAGCGTTGTGATATCGGGCTTCAATCCTTCGAGTTCCTGCAATCCTCCCGGCGCTAACCGGCTAGTCTGCACTTCATCGAGAATGAAGACGGCACCAACTTTCTTTGCCGACGCTTGAACCTGATGTAGAAACTCGGTGGTGCCAACAAAACATGGTCCTCGCCCTTGCATGCCCTCGACCACCACCGCAGCTACGTCCTCAGACTCTTCAATCTTCCTCTTCGTGTCGGCAATGTCGTTGAATTCCGCGATGATCCAGTCCTCCTTATCCACGTTGTTTTCCGCAGGCCGGTCGCCCGGGAACGTATAACAGCCTCCATGATAGCCACCGCTGAAGACGACCACCTTCTTCCGACCCGTGAAGCGCTTCGCGCCCTGGATAGCATGTAGATTCGCTTCCGTGCCCGAGTTGGTAAACCGAACAAGGTCTAGCTTGTACCGCGAACAAATCAAGGCCGCATGCCTCATCTCCAGCGTCGTTGTACCACCTAGATTTAGACCGACGTTTTTGATGGTTTCGATCAACTTTGATTGAATGAGGGGCTGCGAGTGACCGTACAAGCCGGCAGTCAGCTCGCCAACCAGGTCCGTGAAGGTCTGCCCATCTTCGGACGTTACTTGGTACCCCTTGCCGCTTCTGAGGAACACGGGGAATGGCGCCGTATGCAGTAGACTTCTTGTATTTCCACCGGGGAGGCTTTTGATGGCTTCGTTGTGTAATCGTAGGCTTGAGGCGTTCTTCTTTTCGAAGCGTAACTTGGCTGCTTCGAGTGCGTCGCTAGCGGTTGCGTACCGGCTCTGAGCATTGTCTGTGGATAGCGGCATGGTTTGATATGAGCGGAAATTGAATAAGATATGTGTCTATGGTAGCTCGCAACGAACTTTGGTTCCGAGACCTTTATAGGAAACGTATCCGTTGATGATCGTTATCCGGAACTAAAAATAACATTATTAGACGGATTACTATGGGCCTCTTCTTGCTTCTTGCCAATTGTATGACGAGGCTCGGCTAGGCCGCACATATCCGCACAAGCTGCGGGGAAACGCAAACATGCACGTCTGCGGAGGATCTTGACTTTAATGTCTTGACCACTTACCCGGGCCCAAGAGGCAAATTTCTCGAAAATTCTGCGTTAGCAGCCATTGGGCCCGGGTACCTAGGTATCTTTTGTGAGGTGAACATAGGTAGCCACCACAATTTTCGCAATTGATAAGAAGCTCTTGTCTTCAGAACTAAAACGGGAATAGGCAAGCCTGGTACCTACCTTTCTTACCCTTAGCGCACCCATCCGGAAATCTATCTCATCGGCCAGCTATTACTCGGAAATGGCGTAGGTCCGTCTACACCTGCTGTCATCGCATTTTCAGCCTGTAATACATAGCGATACACTCTACCAAGAGCAAACTAGGGTATCAGTCTCAGGTGGTAGTATAACGTCACTATAATAACTGAATGGTTGCCCTGTACGTATGGTCTGGAAATGCGAATGAGGGGTACCGGTAGGTATCGCGCTACCTACCGGTACCAAAGATACCTAGGTACGGTAGGTGCTAGGATATTCATATAACTACAGCCCGTCGTCAGCATATGTACACTCTTTGATCAGTCATATTTCACAGGCTGAGCCCAAGCACCCAAGTGTTGTACTGTGTATTTACGCTTTTTATTTCGCTATTTTCAGACTTTAAACCGGAGTTTCACAATGCCTTCCCTACCTGAGGCCTATATCATATCAATCGCTGACGCCACCATTGCCAAACTCAAGAGGAAGCTATCAGACGCAGATTTTCCGGATGAGCTTGACACGCCCGAACAATGGCCATATGGTTCGCCCATATCCGACGTGAAACGCCTCGCAAAGCATTGGGAAACAAGTTTCGATTGGCGACTGGCCGAATCCAAGATCAATGAGCTACCAAATTACCGAAAGAAGGTCTATGTGGAAGGGTTTGGAGACATTGATGTTCATTTCGTACACAACAAGAGCTCCAATCCAAATGCCGTGCCTCTCCTCTTTTGCCACGGATGGCCAGGCTCTTTTCTCGAGGTTACAAAACTACTTGCACTCCTAGAAGCGGGCGAGAAAGAAGACAAGCCCGCATTCCACGTTGTCGCACCATCGCTACCAAATTTTGGCTTCAGTCAGAGAATCAGAGAACCCGGATTCGCGCTTTCGCAGTACGCGGAAACGTGTCATCGGTTGATGCTAGATCTGGGCTACGACAAATACGTCACCCAGGGCGGTGACTGGGGCTTCTACATTACCAGATCAATGGGTATCCTCTACCCAGATCACGTCCTGGCAAGTCACATCAACATGATTCGCGCACACCCGCCGAAACTCTCATCGCAACCAGCGCTCGCTCTCCAGCACGCACTCACTCCGTACACGGACGCTGAAACAAAAGGCTTGGAGCGCTCAGAGTGGTTCCTCAAAGACGGTCAAGCATACCGCCAGCTACAAGCTACCAAGCCACAAACACTCTCGTATGCCTTTGCTGATAGCCCCGTCGCGCTACTGGCTTGGATATACGAGAAACTGATTGACTGGACGGATGAGTATCCCTGGGCCGACGACGCGATCCTGACATGGGTCAGCATCTACTGGTTTAGCACTGCGGGGCCTAATGCGCATATCAGGATCTACTACGAAGCCCAACACAGTAAGTACAACATGGACCCCATGTATGCGAGATACGTATGTTAATTACATGTTCCTTTTTTTTTCCTAGACCCTACGGACAAGATCCCGAATAGAGACCGAACAAGCGAGTGGGTTGATCGCGTCAAGCTGGGAGTTGCACACTTCCCTAATGAGATTACTGTTGTACCGAGGATATGGGCGAAGACTATGGGTGAGTCCATTGATGATGGAGAGGGGGCCAGTTATACTGATAGGTAAACAGGTCCTCTCGTATATGAGAGCGTTAGCGATAAAGGCGGCCACTTCGCTGCCCATGAAAGACCAGATGTGATCGTGGATGATTTGCAAAAGATTTTTGGTAAGGGCGGGCCTTGCTACGAGATCGTGCCGGGAAAGTCAGGATACTAGGAATGATTGGACTTTTGCGACAGCATGTCCGCAGTCGGACAGTGATACGAGATTCCTGAACCCCATTCATATACTGAAAGGGGTATCCATCTTCCGGTTTGCAAAGGATGGACTAATGGAGTATCGCTGTGGGACTAAAAAATACTCTATTACTATTGCTTTGCAGATATAGATCTTACCAAACCAGAAGTCGACTCTCTCGGACTATCGTACAAAAAATCCAAAGCGTTTGTATGCGCGCTCGCCGACTCATCAGCTACAATTTGCGCACCCTGTCCGCTTAGACGGGATTGCGTCCTGGCCGGTACCCGACTCAGTGAGTCCTCGCTAGACGTCGCTGTGGATGCCGAAAGATCTCTTTCTGATACATTCGGACCAGAAGAGCTAAAGGTGAGCCAATATATAACTAGAGCGTCCCAGAACACTGCTATTCATTAGTCCAAGGTGAATATGTCTATTGAAGGATTGGGACTTACCATCGACGAGGCATATGATGAGACATATCACGCCCAGCTCTTCACCCCTGGTAATAACAAACTGAATCATATTCGCCGCCGTCGGAATCTCAATCAAGAGCGAACCCACAATGCTCTTCCACAGCAGGGTCCGAATATTCTTCCGCGCAGGCGTATCGTTTCCGCCGTGGACTGCTGCTGCAGCCCCACTCTTGCTATCCGACTTCCCGTCTAGAGCCCGTATCCCGGAGATCTGAGCGGCCGGCAGAAGCAGGTAGAAGAAGACACAGGTCAAGACGACGTCGGTAAAGAAATTGACGACGGTGAAGGGTATGGAAACAATTCCGCGGATGCCGAAGTGGCAGCGCCCGTCTGAGGCTCGCATCTCGGTGACGTGGTGGATGTACGAGTTGATGGCGACAGAGCTGTACATGACTATGATCATAGTCATGCAGGCCAGGTATATCTTGTCTTGTGTTCTGTTGACAAAGGGTGCTCGGACGACGTGGATACGCTCGACGAGGAAAATGTATCTGCACAAGCGTCAGTTTTCCCGAACTACTTTCGTCCTAGAGGCTTTTTTGGAATTACATGATGGCTTTGATGAAGGTGTAGAATATCAAGCACACCCAGGTCCCAGCCCTGCAGAGTGCGTGGGTGTAAAGCCCCTGGCCCGCCACGAGGACCGCGGAGCAGATGATGAACATCAGGACTAGGACGTAAAGCGTGAGAACCAACATTGACACGAAGCTGCGATTCGACACGATGCTTCGTTTCAATTTCGTGAAGCGGAACCCTATAATCGGTGTTAGAGCGAGCTATAGTAAGATTGGGATTGAAGCCTGTCTGCTTGTATACCCTCAGCCGTTCACGCTGAACCGACATGGAAACATTGAATATACCAAAACAATGTTTCATGCCAAGGTATCCCGTCCAAGTTGCTCAGTCGATGGGGTGTAGTAGGAGATAAAAAACATACCGAGTAACAAGGACAAAACCATCATACAAACCAAAGAAATAACCGTAAAAATCGACCTATCTTTCGCCGGTTCCCCAACGCCAACGTCCACATGCGCATGGCGAATCTCCAATTCCCGCATCGCAGCGACGGCGGCGGCGGCAGAACCACCCTGCAGAAGAGGGATAGCCCGAACCGGAACGGGATGATAATGAAGGAAGACGACGACGCAAACGAGCCACGACATCCCAGTCAGAGTCTGAGAGGAAGCTCCGGGCCGTCACGCTACAGGGAGAAAAAAAACCCCTCCCCAAGCTCGAATGAGTCTTTTTTTGGCGGCGCGAACGCGCAGGAAAGAATAGTAGATGGGAACGGAAGTCGTACGATAGTGGGGAAACCACATGCTCCTTAACAGACCTCTTTCGACTCATTCGTACGCCGTGGCCGACGATGAAGAACAAGCTGGTCCCCACATGATGAAGTAGTAGCAGGCTTTTTTTCCAAGCTTTTTTTTTCCCTTCCCACACACACATAAAGGCAGGCTCGAGAAACAAACCTAAATCGGGTCAGAACCGTGCTCCAAAGTCTGTGGCGTTTCAGGCCCCGAGGATTGGCCACAAGGTTTTCTAAGAGCCTGCCGCTAGAGGCCGCGGAGATCATTCCGCCTGGTTGGCCGCTTCCCCTGATGTGCCGGGTAGATCCACGTGCGACACCGCCTCACTCAAATAATGGAGTCGGGGAGCATGTACAGTCGGGGAATCGAAGGCCTCAACATTTCGAATAAAATCCTCGATGCGAGACCCATGACGCTATTGCTATGGTTGAGAGGCCAGACATCACTACGCTTCACATTCCCGTCCACGTCCGGCGCCCCAAGGCTACGCGGAGAACACCTGGGTCTTGGGCAGGGGCTTGGACAAACCTTTTGAAAAGAGAAGGAACGAATTCCCGGGCAAAAACGCCTACCACCCTCGCCCCGCTTACCCCATCCGACCATGGCCATCTGACTGCACAAGGAGAAGTCGAAAGCATACCCCTTGGGCCTTGTGTCATGTAAAGACGCACACAACCCGCCGATCAAGCCACAGCCTCCCGCGGCATCTGGCGCTACTGCCAAGAAGCCTAGCGTTACTCGTGGCAAGCCTGACGCCACTGCCTCCAATTCCAGCAAGGGGGTTGACAGTGGAAGTTGAACGAGATATTCTGAACTGATATAAACACTTGCGTCCCTGTGACACTCCCAGCCTATCTCTTCACCTTGAATTGTGCAGATTTTACTTCCCCATCTCCCATTGTTGCAAATATCGCTGCGTGCAGTGTGGCCTCTATATAGGTAGCGCGCGCGCGCTGTGACCATCGCCATTCTCTGTTTGTCTCTATGGTCTGGCTACCTGCCGCAGAAACTGGTCCAGATGTCGTATGCTAGGCTGGATGGCGTAGATGTGCGGTCCAACCAGACAGATACGATGGCTCGCTTAGCGTCAAGTCCATCTTCGTAAGGAACCTGATTGGACCGCACATCTACCCCATGCAGCCTAGCATACGACACCTGGACCAGTTTCTGCGGTAACTTACTGTGTAGTTACATCGGCCATAATCGCCATCTCACCGCACACGACTCGAACGCCAGAGTTCATTCTCCACATCCCCCAGACGTGGGGCCTAACTATCTAGGGATCAGGGGTCAATAATTAAGCTCGCCATACAACACAGTATCTATCTCTAACGAGAAAAAAAGTACCTAGCTGTCACCTCTCCCTACTCCCGTGCTTCTATCTAACACACACATGACGTATGACATGCCAATCTCTCTATCAGGGAAAAAAAGTCCCGCAGCAGAAAACCTCTCCTTCTACCTCCTTAATTCTACCTCTTTTCCAACTTGCCACAGAAGATCTTCGCCCCTTCCAATCCACACGCTACCCCACCGCCCTCCATATCTCTTCAAAAACACCCACCCCCCTCCTCCCCAACGCAGTCCCAACGCCCACCGCACTCGCCCCAACAGCCCTCATCCGCCTATACCCATCCGCATCCTCCACGCCCCCCACGCCAATAACACGCACGCCCTCCAGCTCCTTACACTGAAACAACAGTCCCTTGATCGTATACACATTGCCCAGCGCCAACGGGTGCAGCGGCGCGCCCGCCAATCCACCTACGCCCGTGCCTGTCGCCGAGTTGAGCGTGTGACTGAACACGGGGTACGCATGGTCGGATGTGGAAGACTTTTCCGTCGTGGGCGTGAGGAGGAGTGAGGAACCGAGCGTGTTTGTGGCTGTGATGAAAGATATAGGGCAAGGGAGGTGTGTGGGCTCCATCTTTGCGCTTTCCTGGAGCGCGGTGATGAGGGCTTGGAATTGGTCGTGGTAGGTGTAGGGTGGTGTTTTGATGCCGATGGGTATGTGCGTGTGGCCTTCGTGTGGGTGCTCTCTGCCTTGGAGTTGGGTTCCGATTTCTGTTTTGAGGGCTTGTAGGTATTCAAGTAGGGATGTGCTGGAGTAGGCTGGTGGTGGTTTCCCGGGAATGTTGGGGCACGAGAGGTTGATTTCCATGGCGAGCGCCATTCTGACGTGTGCTTGTTGGTGCGAGATGAGCTGGTAGCTTTGTACGATTTCTTCTGCGCTACCTGTCACGGAGATGATCATGGGTTTGTAGTGTTTATGGTCCTCTTTTGGTGCATTGGGCAGGCTTTCACTTATTTTCTTGACGAAAGTGAGATATTCTTCGAGAGGTAATGGCGAGTACCCTAGCGTGTTCAAACTCCCTGTTTGATCCAGTGTGCCACCTTGGTCGACATTTGGTTGCGAGGCTCGTAAACTGGTGGGATTGTAGAATGCAAATTGATGCTGGCTCGAGTCGTGCAGAAAGCCTTTGAGGAGCGAGGTGCGTGTTGTTACCGCGCCCGTGTGGGAACTGTTATAGAGCTCTTGCAGCTGATCTAGGGTGGTACACCACGGGTTTGAAGAATTGAGGAGGGGTGGATCAATCGTGAGAGGTGCCATTTGCTGGTCGGATGTTGTTGTTGCACGAGAGTGTGATTAAATGTTGGTATGTTGTGGTTTGCAGTCGACCATATGGTGCTGTGGGGTTGGAGCTCAAGTCAGGGTGGGGTGGTGGGGTCGTACCTAGGTAAGCTTCAGCCTGCATGGCCGTCCGCTCACTGAGACGATGAGATCTAGGCCTTGTGAGACCACAAGGTAGATTACCTTCAATGTCTAACGGGAACTAAAGAGTTCACTTCATGTTCAAACTTTGGTTGTAATTCAACGAGCTACTGCGACTACCTATCCCTACTGCTCCTAAAAAATATGATACAAGAAACGTAGAATCACGACTCGCACCAGCCAGCTCCGTAAACAAAAGTTTTTTCCACCTCCGAATGCCATTGCGCCGAAATGCAAGGTTGCCAATTTCGCGCGTTCCTTTCCTGTTCGCCCCTAAAACGCCCGTGCTCAGATTTCATGCCCAACTCAAAACGCTCGTACAAAGCCGTTCACATCTAGAAGCTGACATAACCCGTATCCTCATTTCCCACGTCATCCATCCAGCCTGCGCCTACTTCCCCTAAGCCAGGTCCGTGGTGATGGTTCCTCGCCATGCCTTCGCCTTCGCCTCGCTCCACCCACTCTTCGTTGATGTCGTGCCAAATGCGCTGAAAGTAGAGACGTAGGGATCGCAAACCACGCAGATAGCCTCTGTCGATGCCATCCGGGTTTTGCGGTGGACAGGGTAGATCATCAGGCAAAGGATCTTCTGCCGTCACGCAATTCGCAAAGTCGACAATCTTGAGCTTGATCTCTGGGTGCTTCTTGGGTGCTAAGTGAGCCTGTCCAGGTGATGTGGGTCCAGACGGGGCGGCGGAGACATCTTCGCTGCTAGCATTTGAAAACCCATTGGATACAAACGGCGGTGCATCCTTTTCTTTCGACTCTCCGTCTCCACGGTCGTAAAGCATGAGCAAGCTGCTCGCATAAAACCTGTACCCTGGCAAGTTCCTAATCATACGTTCCAACTGACTAATCTTGTCCAGAATGACGGGTATGTGTCGAGAGGCCGCCTTGTATCCGGTGCCGTCCCAGAAGAAGCGCTTTAGTGCATCCTGAAACTCTTTTCCGGCTTTCAGATCGCGCCCAAAGTACTTGTCTTCGAAGATGTAGCTCTGAGTCTTGACATTCCAAATCTGCATACCGCATACACGCACGCCAAGCTCCCGACTCGTGGTCATCTGACACTTGCGCCGTTGAGAACGTTGCTTCTTCTCGTCAGCTTCAACACCATACTGGCGCGTCCCCATCTTTAGGTCCAAGACACAAGGCTTGGACATGCCCGCAGTGAGGTCTTCGAGAAGGATAAAGTGTTGAACACGCTCATCGGGCTGTTGTTGCGCTTGCTCGGGGTTACACGCCTCTTCCCCGACGGGGGCACTCGCGCCATTTGTTACGACGGGAGCTGGTAACATGGTGCCCTCCGTTGGTCCCTGGGAAGACAACCCACTTGGAGGTAGAACGCCGTGTACATGCCTCCCGCGGTCCTCCTCCTTGACGTTGAGTGGGGCTTTGCGGTCCTCATCCATCGCGAAGACATCTTCTTCCGCGTCCCCACCATAGCCATCGTCTTCGTAGTACTCCAAATTGTGCCTGCGGCCCGAATCGATATCCAAAGGCCGCCTTGTGAGTCCGCTACCAGAATGACGACGCCGAAGAACGGTATTTGGCAGCGGCTTTAGCGTGTCAACTTTAGCGTTCGTTGCTTCGACTGAGGTGGAACCGTTGGCATCAGCACTTCCTCCTGAAGCGTATCGGCGGGCTTCAGCCTTCAAAACTTGCTTTCGTGTACTTTCTTCTGCGAGTGGTGGGTGCAACGTAGAGACATCTGCGCTGTTCCTCCTTATAGTGGGCGCTGACCCAACCAACGACTGTTGCGACTCTGCCGCTCCTTTACGAGAAATGCCGTGGTGATGGTAACGCGGCCGATGATGTATCGTCGGAGGGGCGAAAACTTGTCGAAGCACTTCTTCTTGTAATTTCCGATTGATGGTAGTCACACCCCAGCTGTTGCTATGCTGCATTGATGGGCGAGTCGGGCTTGTCGAAGAGAGCCCATACCCGGTTTGGTTACGGCGGTGAAACTGCGACGAAGATGAACCACTTCTCATCCAAGGATCCGGAGTAGTGGACCGTGGTGGCAGACGAAACAGATTATCCGGGATGATGTGTCTGTTATTTTCAAATATAACCTGGGGTACTGGCATAATCTGCTGTGAATGACTGACCATTCGAGGGTGTTCTCCGTTGCTCTTGTCCTTGGGAGCTGCAGAAGTCTGTCTTGAAGCAGCTTCCGATTGTGATGCCGAGGTAGGAGCAGCATCTGATTTCGTGCCTTCTTTCAGTGTTTTCTTCTTCTTGGGCGCTTTACGATAGGTCACGTTCAAAACACCGATATACCTAAAAATGGCACAGCATTAGCAAAACAGTTCGTATACGGGGGCGTGACAGATGGGTATATCTTTGCTGAAGACTCAGCTTCAACCCGACCGTCGTAGGGATCTTTCGTACCTTGGTAAAAATTCCAACAGCTCTGGGTGCTGCCTCTCAATAGTTTCATAGAATTCGTTCTCGCGGTTATTTAGTTGCTTGCAAACTGCTCGTCTGGAAAAGCGATAGACCGTAGAGTGACCGCCCACTTGGTGATCGTACGGTTTCAGCTCCACGGCGCCCAATGGGGCCGGTGGCTGAGTCACCGGGGCTGGCGCAGCTTTAGGCTCCTGTTTGTGTGGTGTTGCAGTGGGCGTCGTGCCTAAGTCGTCAGTCGCGCTGGTATCATAGCCAAGGAGTGAGTGAGTAGATTCGGCGAGCGACTCAGATTCAGATTCAGCTGAAACAGTATCGGCAACCGGAGACGTCAGTGGCTGATCGTTGTCTTTCTTTACGGAAGCTGTCGTTGAGGTGTCACCATGCAGGCATTGATTTGTATCTTGGGACTGTAGAGAAATTTCTACTTCTTCTGGGGTCTGAACATCTTTCTCTGTAGCTCGTCCTTTGGGGCCCGCATGCTTGTGAATCGAGGCCTTCTTCTGGGTAGCATCTACCTCTCTGACCTCAACCTGGGGTGCTGTGGTAACCTGTTCGGTCACCTTGAGACGCCGATGAGGGAAATAGAGAGCTGACGAAATCTGCTCTCTTTCCGATTCTTCCTCTTCTTCTGATCCTGGTGTACGTTCTGCACTGCCCCCGTCTTCAGCCTGAAAATAGTTGGCTGGGTCTTCGTGGTGGTGCACAGCACCATTCGTAGACACATGCGCACGGATCTTCTCAACGGCCGAAGTAGGGAGACTTCGTGAGAAAGATGAGCCCGAATTTGCGCCAGGAGTCAAGTCCCCGTAACCCCTTATGTCTTCCAGAAGACGCCATGGGAGCTGGTGCTTCTTCGAAGGGGTTTCATCTGGACGTACGCTTCCCTCGGCGTCAGATACTGGGGTAAGGTCCGCATCCTTCCGTGGAAGCGAATGCATGACAAAGTATGAGTCGGTGGGACCGTGCAAAGGGGACTGCACAGCTGAAGAAGGACGGGAAGACCGTCGTACTTGTTCCACGAGAGCGCTAGCTTCAGTGGCAGCAGGCTTCGCTGCACGTTCTTCAGAAAGCACCGAGAGTGTCCTCTCACCGGGTGGACGTTCCTTTGCCTTGGTGTCTCGCTTTTTGGGCTCCTCGGTAGGGTCGCCATCCTTGAAAACACGCAGATAGTGACTTGCTTTCCGACTGCGTGCAGACGCTGGGTGCTCGGTCTTGGCGAGTGTTGCCTCAATCTTCTTCTCCATGCCCGGCTCGATGGCTGGATTGTCCAGTATGAGGGTACCCTTGAAGGGCACAGGCTTTCCTTCACGCCATTCCCTGTTCCTGCGTCGCTCCTCGCTGTCCAGCAAAGCGTCATGTAGTGTCGCGTGGAGTTCGGGACGAGGCGGTGTCGTCGGGCGCTGCACGGGTGAGTCAACAGGACTCATGTAAGGCGGCGGGCTGTGACGGCTCGGGTCGAGACACATACTGGCTGCAATGGCCGTACGTGGGTTGAAGCGTGTAGTCAAGACGGCGTGGTGGTCGACTGGACCGGCCGGCGCGAGGGTTGAGTGCTTCCGGCGTATGATGGGCGGGTCCATCAGTCTCCTCTGCGGAGGTGCTGGCGCTGCCATCTCTGACAGGCTCTGTTCGGGAGCATCGTCAGTGGTATCTACTGTGCGTGCGCTGGTCCGCGGCGACGAGATTGGGCTGTCAGACGCTAGATAGGTGGTTGCGAATATGCTGTCGCGCTCGTCCAGCTGCGGACGGTCGATTGACGACTTCCACAGGCTGTTGTGGTCGTGGGCAATTGGAGCGGTGCGCGAACGGCCGGTCTGCGAGAGACTCTTTGGCGTCACGGCGTCGTGCTCGCCGGAGGGCGTGGGGGCTTCATGGGCAGCATTATTTGACCTCACCGATGCGGGGGGTGAGGTATTTCCTTGGGCGTCCGGCTGGGGTGACATGGGCTCGACATTGATTCGGCCGTCAATAATGAGGCACCTCGTGGCGGTATCTATGGCAGATATTGCCGGGTGGGAGCTCAGGACGTCGGCCAGGATGCGGTCGTTGGGCGCGGCGGAGACACAGCGGAAGGGCCAGCAGGGGCGGGTCTAGATTAGCGTGCGTACCACAGTAGAGGCGGCGTTGGCGGATGGCGGATGGCGGATGCAGATGGGGGAATCGAGGGCTCTGGGCTGCAGATGACGGTTTCCAGGGTGCTAGCGAGTGAGGAGTGCTGTAGGTCCACGTTCCCAAATGTGTGCGCTTTCGCTTTGGCGTGAATACCCAGGTGGCGTAAAGATTATCACAAGCGAGCGGGCCAATGACGTCGGCCTTATCGGTCGCGTAGGGACGTGCAGCTCGCAGACGATGGGGATGGCATTGTTTGTTTACGGGAGAGAGCATTGCTTCTTTTTTTCTTTTTGGGCTCGCAGTAGCGGACGGAGCATTTGCGTGGGAGTTAGATGCACGCGGGCAGCTCTTTCCCAAGGTACGGTACGGAACGGTAGTCATGGGAGAGGAAGGAACCTACGTCCGTGCGCATTGAGGCTACTTGATACGAACCGGCCACACCAACACCACGGGGGGCGTTGAGACGATACACGATAGCATCCGACTCACAACACGAAACACATGCTCACACCTCGTATATCCATTGGGGCTCTATCCTCGGTTCCGACCTGCGCAGTGCAGTGATTATGCAAACGTCTCCAGCTTGCATCTTCTTGTCCAATCACTCGGGAACGTGGCCTCTCACCGCCTCCGACTGTTGCTGCACGACGCTGTATGTTGGTACAGGAATGCTTTGATATGGCAATTAACGCGCCAATACCATTTGCACGCCTTGGTCGTGCCGGACTACCGACAGTATTACTTTACGGAGACTGGCGGGTCTGCAGCAACATGGGTATTTCATCCTCTCCCTACAAAAGTGGTCTTTTTGTGTGTCAGACTATTCAAGTGCCGTCTATATCGCGAAGGAATCGATCTGTAAAGTGCAAATCGCCAGTAGGCCCCAGGCCGTCTAGTGACGTATGCAAGTCCAGCTGGGGAAGTTCGACGTCATTCATTGATGGTCTCGACCGGTCGCATAGTGAGCCTTGCGAACCCTGCGAGGCCTTGTCGGTAATGAAGCTCCAGAAAGAGGTGGTTGTGTTCTTATCCTTCAGCGGGATCCGGTCAGCGCACCGAGTGGGGCTCTTAGCAGTCGCGTCATTATCTCTGCTATCTCCGGGATCGCTTGGATTCAAAGCAAGCCTCAAGTTGCTTCCCACAGATTTCCCCGGCTTCTTCTTCACTGTGCTGAAGGCGAAAGGAGAAGCTGCGCCGAAGAGATCTTGCGTGCTGATCGGGGGGCCTTGCAGCACACTCTGGTCGAGGAGAGACTTGTCCTGCTGAGCATGGAATACAGAAAGAGGCGTGACCGCTGGACTAGGTACAATCAACATCGACCGAGGTGTATCTTGAGAGGGCTGCGATATTGCGGGAAAAGTACTTTGCTGAAACTCAAGTTGAGCGAGGGCCATGGCGGCTTGCGTAGACCAGTCTGAGCCTCGACTCACGCGCATCTCTTTGTTTACAACTGGCATATCCGTAGCATCGGCTTCGTGAACCTGCATGATTTCCTCTGCGTCAGTACTCTCTCCCCCAGGCGTATCATCGGCAGCTTCCCGGTTAGTGTCCATGTTCTGCGGGCTCTTCTCTATCGTTGTTGTGGACTTTTTTTTGGGCGCTGGCGATGAACTGAAATTTACAAATCTTGGTTTCAATTTGCTAGGATGTTCGCCTGATGGTTTCGATTTCGATTCTTCCATCTTTTTATTGACGAATCCATTTGATGAAGCCGGAACAGGCGAGGCTATGCAAGCAGGCCGTGGTGCCGTGGGAATGGACGCATTCTGTGAGCTATTGCGACTTGATCGCCGCGGCTGCTCATTTCTTGCTCTATCTGCACTTATTGCGGGCCATGGGATATCCATGGGCGCTGATGCGCTGGACCCAGATATGTGCGGTCCTGGTATCCTCCTCGGCGAGCTCTGGGCCGGGGTGGGCCCTTGTGGAGGACGGAGACGGAGGTCCGCCACCATGCTCGATTGCGAGTCTCCGTTTCGCGACCGTGATCGTGTTGGCGACACATCGGTATTCCCATTCGTAGCCTTGCGCATGTCCACTCTTGCGGATTCGGAGCGCCGTAGCCAGAACGGGTCTGCCAAAGGAGACTGCTTCTGTATGCGTTTCTCGGTAGTGGCACTGAAGTACTCTGTTGCGCTGGATATGTCGTCTTCGTCAGGTAAGGGGGCGGTCGGGGGTGGGACTTCGATATCGTTGAGGCTGTCGTCCGGCTCGTGTGAGTCCAAGTCGTCGTCGTGGGGCGCTCTAGAAGCCTCGGGCGACGCTATCTCGGGCACTGGAATGTCATTTGCGACTTCTTCCATCTTGCTTCTGCTTGCGGCTGTAGTGTTCGCCCACGGGTTCTTCCAGCCGGTGTTAAAGGGCCCTCTCAGCCCGGCCGTGAGTATCAGGGGCGCTCGTCCGTGCAGGTACCGGGACGCGATTGCCTCGACTCTCCGCCGCTTCGCCGCCCGCTGCTCCCGGTTCTGTGACTGGGTCGGAAGCTCCTCCACGGCATCTTCGGGGTGGATGTGGAAGCCGTCGAAATCCAATCCCCTCTTCAGATGCGGATGTAGCGTTGGCGGCATAACGAAGGTGAATCGCCCTTTTCATCCAAGACCAGTCGCGCAACGAATCCGAGTAGTTTATATGCAATAGGTCGTCGGTAGTGTAGGAATAGATGGCGGGGGGTGTAATCCCATGTTCGATCGGCTGGATACCGTGCCTTCCGGGCGCAGCGAGAGGAGGGTTTCGGGCCTGGCGAGGGGTGTCGCGTCTCGTCTAGGTGTCGTTCGGGGAGGGTGTGCTGGACGTCTTTGATTGAGGTATCGCCTGGTCGGCGCGTCTTCATCGTCATCAGCGTCCTGGCGCACTGGGCATGCGCCGGCGGCGGGACGTTTTCCGTCGTGTTGCTGGGGAAACGGCGACTAGGAGGGCGCGGGGGCCTGGATCCACCAGCCGCATCATCGCATCTCCCACACGGCGGCGATCCTTGCGTTGACTATCGATACCGACTCGATACATCGGCCTGGCGACGCGTTATTCGAACGCGCTCTCGCCATTGGGATACCTGGAGACGCACTATGCCGGCTGCGCCCATCTAGCATTATTTCCACGCGTCGGCGCCCGCCAGCAGCTTTGCTCACCGCATCTTCCTCAGCGCCCAACACGGCGACACCACCACAATGGCCAACACAACACAGCCATGGCTCGAGGACCTCTCCGAAGAGTGGGTGCCCCAGCCCTCGCCGAAAGCCGTTGCGCGCCATGCAGAGAGCTCGCCCGCGGCACAATCCCCCCAGAGCGCACCAGCAAAAGCCCGCAGCCGTCTCCCCCGCATGCGCCAGTCGTCAGGCTCCTTCTCGGAGATGCAGGTGCGAAGCCTCGCGAAGGAGCTGCGACCCCCCAAGCAGAGGAGTGCTCTCATCGAGCGCAGCCTCAGCGACATCAACCTGCCGCCGACCACGTCGCCCAGCGCGTCCAGCACTGCGCCCGCGCGCCGCGTCTCGAATGCGTCCTTCGCCACGTCGCAAGGCTCCGTCATGCACAATGGAACGGTCGCGCACCATACCGTCGCGCGGTCGCCGGTAAAAGAGCAGGCGTCGCAGGACACGCCCGAGTGGAGGCGGCGGCTGGTCAAGGGCGAGGTCGGCTACGGCAACCAGACCGACCTCTTCGGCCCCACCGGTCTGGAGAACATCTTCCAGAAGCCTGCTGGAGGAGAGGCAGAGCAGGTGGCGCAACCAAAGCGCAAACTCGGGTTGCTGAAGAGCCTCACCGCCATGCCCTCGAGTCCTCCGCCATGGCCAGCGGCACAACAAAACAAAACACACGAGGAAACGGCAGGGGCGAACGCGGAGGAGCAAGAGGAGCAGGCTGACCACATCGACCGCGAGGGCACTCCAGCCGCCGAATCTGTACCGGGGCACAAGCCTTCGACTTCCATGCAAGCACCGGTCGCGCCCACTCAGGACGCCTCGCGCACCGCAAGCGGCCAAATCGAATACGAGAATGAGAACTTCAGCCCAGTGTACCTGACCTTGACCGCGAATATGAAGGTCGGCCAGACGGCAAAGGCAGCGCCGAACTTCAGAGGATCCGAACTCGCCAACCGGTTGCGACAGATTGGATCGCCGCCTGCCAGCCACTACCAGTCTATTCCGGACGAAAGTGCGCTCAGCCAGGGTGGTGAAGACTCGTCGTTTGCCAGGCTACAGGACGACTCTTTGCCAGAGGGCCTGCCTGCTGGTACGCCAGATCAGACAGATGTCGGTCGTCATGTGGAACTTCGAAGAGGTGGATATTCTAGCGATGGCTCCTTTCGCCGAAGGCCACTCAGTCCCTCCCCTGGAAAACTGGCCGGATCTCAAGCCTCGAACAGTGATGTTGGCAACCCAGGCGCGAAGCCCCCACCTGCATCCGACCAAGTCGTGATTCCGACTACGCCACAAGGACGGCGCAATCAGTTTTTGAGTCCAGATCGAGCAAAAAGCTCAGGAAGCCCCTTGAAACTCTTCGACGCCCACGACACCTTCACAAGCAACCGCTTGCAGAGACGGTTGAGCCAACTTGAGTATAAGCCCGAGAATGGCCTGTCCAGCGTCAAAGAGGTCCCCTTGGAGACGACGAAGCTGGTACAAAAGCAGTCAAGGTTGACATCAGTAGAAGAACGCAGTATGCAAAGTGTCCTCCAGGATTATACACCAGAGGGTCCGTCACTACCGCCACATCGAGTCGGATCTTTCGGCCAAGGTCAGCTCAACCAATACCAGTTCTCCGGCGACTTCTCCGCTGTCTCATCGGACGACTACAACGCACAGGATGATAGCGTGCCGGATGGATCACCTTCCATGGATGCGGCACCACCTGGGAGCCGTCAACCCTTCAAATTCCAGCTTGACGAATCCCCAGTCTCGCGAAAACCTTCACGAGCTAGAAGGCATGAATCAGGCCATATTGGGGACTCTGTCAGGAACGTCAGCCGGCCAAAGTTCCTACCACATCGAAAAGTCTCCACGATGAAGGTTGAGGATAATTCACAAGTCCTCCACGAGTACGCTGAAGGGAAGAGAGGCCCGACATCACCGTTCAAAAATCCTACTCCCAAGCGTAGAAGAACGATTCATTCAGTAGACGATGAGGATAACGACGACGACGACGACGACGACGTCTTCAGCGACAACGGCCTAGGTACCGTCGAACGTTCGCATGCGGCCATGCAACCGATCGTTGGCCGAAAACGCAAGGATTCCCGTCATGAATCTTCCAACAACGTAGCTGACTCAGAGACGCTAGCCCGGAGACATATGCTGAGGCCTCGGAATCCTACGCCAAGTCAGCGAAGACGAGATGAAATCCATGCAGAAGTCATGGAGGCCACAGAGGCGTTCATCATGTCTTCGCCAAAGCTCAACACCATCCGCGAACAACTGGAGCCGTCGATTTTGTCTGACACTGACACCGAGCGAGTTCGAGCCAAAGCGATCGCCAACGAAATTGCCGCTTTTAGCATGAGGAGGCAGCCGGGCGTGCGGGATAAGAACCGCAAGCGGTCTGTTACAACGCAAGACTTCCTGGATGAAGCACTCAAGATCATGGATTTCATTCGTACAAAGGGTCGACCAACCAGTGGACTGGGTAGTCTTGAAGAAACGGAGGCTGAAACTGAGCTCATCGAAGAGGCCAATGAACATTCATCGAGCTCGCTGACGTTTGAGAGACCCCCGAGCAGAGAAGGTCGTCTTTCAGCTTGGAAGGAACCGAACAAGCAAGCACTTGACCCGAACATTATGAGCCATCTACGCAAGTATGAGGAGAAGGACACAGATACTTTCCTGAACTCGTCGATAAACTCACTTCGCTTTTCGCGCATGAAGGGACCAATAACACCGGAGGGAGAAAGTGTGGTGGTCGAACAGGACGATATCAGGATAACAGACAACCCGAACAGGCACCGGACCGGCGACGACGAAGGCCACCGCGCCAGCTCACAACCCCGTACAGCTGGTACACACCTCTCGACAGCTTCCTCATTCGGACAAACAACTGCCACAAATGCCTCCCGTCGATCGGATCATGTTGCAACCCTTGCCCCTGAGGCGGTAGCGCATCTTATTCCCCAAGAAATAGCCGGAATGAGCTTTGATCGCACGAAGAATATCTGGGTCCGTCAAAAGAGTCCATCCAAAGAGCATCGCGTTGAAGAGGACGAGCCAAGCGGCATGAACGAGAGCGAGGAGGATCCGTTTGGCCACATCCCTGACCTGACTGTGGACGATACAAAAGAGCAAGATGTCAGAACAAGCTCAGCGGTCCGCCCTCAGCCCACAGCAGAGACCATTCTCGAGGACACGGAAAAGCCGGAACCCGAGGAAAATGGGCGTCCGGTCACTCGCGAAGGCAATGGCATCGCGTACACCGATACAAGTTCAGCACCTTCAAAAGCCTCCAACTTCGGGTGGAGTTATCCCAAGACTGATACACGGGCTACCTCCTGGAGCACACAAGCACCGCGAAACTGGAGCACTCAAAAGGTCCCACATGCTCCCACTACTTATGCCATCCCTGAGTCCGACGAAGATGGTATCGAGCATGAGATTCAATACTTCGAAGGACGCGGACGCGCTCCACAGAGCACTCAGCACCCACGAGTGCGTGATATCACTATCTCAATTGCTGGGCCAGATGTTCCAAACCATGAGGCTCAACCTACGAACACACCACAAAAGCTTCGCCACCACCAATGGGGACCTTCGCATATTCAGCAACAGAGATCAGAGAAGAAGCAATCGGCCTGGAAGCAGATGAACGGCGCGAAGACTCTGCCCAAGGGACGACCCAGTCGTTTGCCCGTTTTTAGTGGAGACGGCGACTTGTCGCTCCTGGACGAGCCGCCATCCAGGAACTATCGCATGCAACTGTCGATGAATGTTGCAGCGCCTGCTCTCAGGAACGGTGATCGGGACGCACTTGTGCCTGCTCCATCTTCGCCGATGAAGGGCGATGTCACATTCATGCTTAGTGACTTACCTGAGTTTACCCTAAATCAGATCGACGAATTTGATCTCCCAGATCGGGTTGTCGTAAAGCACAATGGCAGTCGGTTCTCGAAATCTTTAGAAGACCGCTATGCACAGGGAACGGCAGAGCTGGTCAAGGCGCTCCAAGACGTTGAACCAGACGAGCCATACTGGGAAGATCTCCGTCGCGTCGATCTTCACAAGAAAAATCTAGGCACTTTACATCGTCTGGACGAGCTGTGTTACCAACTCGAAGAGCTGGACGTCTCCGGCAACAAAATCAACCAGGTCGAGGGCATACCCTACTCGATGCGGCGGTTGCGAGCACAGAACAACTGTCTGACCGGGCTCACGTCATGGACGACCCTTCTCAATCTCCAACATCTTGACATATCAGGCAATGACATCGATTGTCTAGACGGCCTTGCTGAGCTAGTGCATCTTCGTATTCTGAAGGTCGATAACAACAAGATCAAGGCTTTGGACGGAATTCTACATCTTGATGGCCTGATGGAGCTGAGTGCTGGTGGTAATGATATTGAGATGGTAGATTTTGCACAAACTGATCTGTTCGTGTACTCGCCGTAAACGCCCAGAGTTCCTCTGCTGACGTATTTGATAGGAAATCTCTCACTGATCTAGACCTCCGCAAGAATCGGCTGCTTGAGGTGCGCAACCTACACTGCCTGCCTCAGTTGCAACATCTCAATCTCGGTACGTTTTCTACTACACTATCTTCATATCTGCTTAGCCTCTAACGCTGGAAAGATGACAATGAGATTGAAGAATTCCCACTCCTCGACACACCAGCCAAGCCCTGCAAGTTCTTGCGATCGATGCGTCTTTGTAGGAACGGAGCCACGTACCTCGATGTTGACCGACACTTTCCGAAGTTGGAGTCTCTATACGTCGACGGCAACTCCTTGGCTCAGGTGGTAGGCCTTGAACATCTTCGGCACCTTCGGACCTTCTCCGCTAGGGAACAGATCCTGGACAGCGAGTCAGACCCGGAAATATGTGTCAGCAACCTGGCTAGGAATGCGGAAGTGCGCAATCTATATTTGTCGCTTAATCCTGCATATGGCCTGCATATATCCCAGCACCTACTGAGTCTTCAGCGACTGGAGCTCGCTTCAATGGGTCTCAAGGAATTACCAAGCAACTTTGGCCAGCTAACGCCAAACATCCGGACCATCAACCTGAACTTCAACTCCATTACAGATCTCAGACCACTCCTAAACATCAAGCGACTAAGCGAGCTTCTCTTGGTAGGTAACAAGCTCGAGCGCCTGCGTGCAAACGCAATGGTGTTGGGTAAGCTGGGAACGCTTTCAAAGCTAGACTGGCGAGATAACCCCCTCACACTGCGCTTTTACGCTCCAGCATGTGAGAACCGAATCATGTCTCTCAGACAAAGACCATCTGAGGAGCAGTTGACGGACCGTTTCGTTCTGCCGGAGGGAGATATCGAAGCAGATACGCAACACCTTTCGCGACTGGACTACGAGACCCGCATTAGGCGGCGGGTTACGGAGATGATGCTCGCCAACCTATGTAGGCACTTGAGGGATTTGGATGGCTTACCGTTCGACAAGGCCCGTGTGCTCGTTAAAGATGACGTCTGGGAGCGTCTGCTATTCCTCGGCGTTATACAGCGAAAACAACCGGAGACTACCGTCAACGATACCGAGTAACGGACGGGAACGATGATGATCTAAAAAGTATGTTTGGCGTGGACTGGTGGGGTTGCGTGGGTACTGGGCGCACGTTTCTGCTGTGACTAAAGCATCTCATTGGTCTGGCGTCTTTGTTTGGATTAAGGTTTTCGGGTGGGATGATGTCTTTTTCAGCGCATTTGGGGGTCACGTGGGATTTCTCGTTGTTGTTGTTTTTGGCGGGAGCATTACATTTGGTACCTGAGCATCTTTCTGGCGCATTTCCTTGGCGCGACTTTAAGGCAAGTGTTGAACGCCTCAGGTGGCATACCTAAGACTGTTTGTACGACTTCATGAGCTGTATTGGTAATGAACGCATCTTGCATGCTTTATCATCCCAATTCTATCCTAGTCCTCTGAAAGTTCGCGGCTTTTCCAGACCGCCGACGCAAAGGTACTGGCCTGATTGATCGACCGCCCCCGCGCTCCACTCAAATGGCTCCACTACCAGGTCCGTGCACTTGTCCATCGGCGTATTTAACGATTCTAGTCCGCATGACACGCAATCGCCCACACTGCTCGTTATCTCGATATGATCACCGTCCATCGTACAATCAACTATGGCTAATACACCTGAGGAGGAAAGAGCGGTACAGCTTGCACAGAAGGCAGGGGAGAGTACCAGGTCTGGCGAATTAGCAGTTGCAGCTCGGTACCTGCGTGAAGCTAGCACTATTACACCCGAGCACCCGCGAATAAAAGAAGCGTGGGTGACTTTGAAAGAAGAGGAAGAGAAGAGTGAGCTCCTGGCTATCTGCAGGGCTTGGGTCCGGAGCAAAGACGAGCATGATGGCGAAAAGGCACTGCAAACGATCAGATCGCGTGGATTGAAGCAGAAAGAGGCGGAACAAGCAATGGATATACTCTTCGATTTCAAGGGCGAAGACGATGTTCTGGATCAGGTCACTGGCGAACTTTTGCAAAACTCCGGAGCGCAGACGTGGCTTGCCAACGCCGTCCAGGAGCAGCCGACGCGAATCTACTACGAGATGTTCGAGCGGGGGGACGACGCAATCGATGGTTTACTTAAGGTATTGCTCAACCGGGCTATCTGGCCTAATGATGATGCGTTCAAGACGGGTCATAGGGATTGCTTCATGCTCAGTCTTGCCATGATGATGGAGGAAGCGCTTGAGCATCCAGAACGCGCGATGAAGGGCATCGCGCAGCTGCTCGCTAATTATGCTGAGCATCTTAAGGGAATCATTGATGCGGACAGCTTCGATGTCATTCTCGCCTCCCTTGATATTCGCCTGCCGAACAGTCTGCGCAGTCAGGCTACACTTGCTAGTATCAAGCTGTTCGAGCTTGCGCCAGATACTGCCGGAGAGCTCATCTCGAAGTTTGTCACGTACCGGACGAAGAAGGGTGAGGCGAACGATCTTGTCATCGCCTTCTCGGCCGCCGCGGCCATATTTCCGGTCGCTGTTTCGGCAGCCGCCGCACTCTTCCTCACCGATGGGTTCGTTGGCACACTTGCAGCTAGAGTTCAAAGCAAGCAATCCCACAACTTGGAACAAGCGACTTTGGAACTGCTCAGCGCTGCATGCGTGGATAAGAACTGTCGAGAAGCGATTAGCAAGCACTGCAGAGAATGGCTGGAAGATATGGTGGCAGAATGTCAGAACAAGAAGCGGGCTAACCTAGCTGCTCTTATACTCGTCAAGCTGGGCGAGGAGGAGATATCCGACGAAACGCCACGGGTTGTCAGAGCCGAGAAGGTAGATCAGAGCGACTTGATTGCCAGTTTCAAGTCCATGGTTATAGGTGGCGACACCTCGTCCAAACAAGACTCGGTCGAAGGTCTCGCCTATGCATCCCTCCAACCCAAGATTAGGGAAGATTTATCGAAATCGCCAAAGTTTCTCAAGCGTCTTGTCGAGACAATGAGCGATCCGTCGTCACCGAAGAATATCGTCTTCGGCGGCCTCACCATTTTCGTCAACATCACTCAATATCAGCCCATACAATCGGAAGAGGAGAAGCGCATGGCCCAGTTGAAAGCTTATGCTAACGTACAAAAGCCGTCTGCACCCGACCAACTTTTAAGCGACGCGAACGTTGCTATACGGTGCAAACGCATTCTAGATGCAGGCATCGTCCCCCTACTCGTGCAAGTCTGCAAAAAAGGCTCACCCTCAATCCTCACACAAAGCAGCCTTATCCTCCTATCCATCAGCAAAGACACCAGTATTCGCGGCACAATGGCGCAACAAGGTGCCGTAAAACTGCTCATTCAAATCTGGGACCACATCTCCTCCACGAACGACTCCTCAACAACAGGCACAACGCCCTTTCCACCCGCCGCTCTCCCCACCACCGCACAAGCTCTCTCCCGCCTCCTCATCAGCATAAATCCCTCCCACGTATTCAACGCCGCTTTACCAAGCACATCGGCCATCCGCCCCTTACTCAGCCAACTCACCAGAACAGAGTCCTCGACATGGCAACTTCACGCGTTTGAAGCACTATTAGCGCTCACAAATCTCGCGTCTCTGGACCGTGCCACACAAGACCACATCATCAGACAAGCCTTCGACACAGTCGTAGACGACCTCCTACTTAGCCAAAACACCATGATCCGCCGCGCATCCACCGAATTGCTCTGCAACCTCATGGCCTCCCCTGTCTGTATCGGGAACTTTGCCGACGGCTCTCCTCGCGCAAAACACCGTCTGCACATCCTACTAGCCATGACGGATGTCGACGATGCGGCTACACGGTCTGCGGCGGGCGGCGCGCTAGCCATGTTACTCTCCGTTGATATTGCGGTATTGGAGTTCTTGGAGCAGGATAAGAGTGTGGAGTGGCTGCTGGGCCTGTGTCGGGATGAAGACGAAGGGATTCGTCATCGCGGCGTGGTGTGCTTGAGATGCGTGGTCGAGGTGCCAGAGGGCAGGGAAAAGTGTAAGGATGAGCGGATCGTGGAGGGGTTGAAGACGGTTTTGAAGGAGAGTAAAAGTCAGGAGGTGCTAGGGGTTGGGGTGGAGACGTTGAAGATTTTGATGGGGTAGTAGGTAGGATGGTTTTCTTGGGATGATATGGGCATTGTGACGATAGTGTCGAATGGGCTCTACAGCTAGCTGCATGAACAGAATGGTTACACATTCATTTAGCAAGAGAGAGAGAGAGCCGTACGAAAGTACAGCGTAAAGGGAAAGCAATAGTACGATAAAAGACTGGTGTATTCGTTGTTCGTTGTATGAAGGTGCGGAAGAAAGGGGAAACACCCCCTGCAGCGCACAGGTATCACGTGCTACTCACGTGGTGCCTATCGTGCAGAAACCTCAACACTATCAGGAGCCTTTGCCCGTACGGTGTACGGACAGATAGCTTGTTTCTTTCATTCCGAATCTATACTAACTACTACATATTTTCCGCCCCATTTGGAAGGTGCGGTGAAAGTGAGCGGGTTGGTCAATGAGGTTGACGCTAATGGCTTAGTAGGAATACTGAAACTGCACCTGTCCCGATCCATGCTTCCCACGCAATCCTCCTTCTGCCTAACAAAACACGTACCCATATCTGCCTAACTAACAAATAAAGGAAAACGCGTACCCATATCTGCCCTGCCAGCCCCTCCTAAGCCATGCTATAAAAGAAAATCCACCATCAATCCCCCTACCTACTACCAAACAAAAATAACCAAAAGCACACAGCAATCACAGATACATCTACACTCCATCCCACCCACACAATGCCCATAACCGAACTAGCACTCCTCCGCCTCAACGCAGGAACCAGCCTCTCCACCCCGGCCCTCCGCAGCGCACTACTACACGCAAAAAGCCTCATGCAAACCTACACAAACCGCAGCTTCTACTACCTGCAGCAAATCGAAGACCCGTCGCTCATCTACGTGCTCGGGGAATGGGATTCGCTAGAGCAGCACATGCGAGATTTTATTCCGGAGGAGGAGAATCAGGCTGTATTGAAGAGTCTGGAGGGGCGCCTGGGTGTGGAGTGGTTGATGCATGTTGGGGTTGGGCATGCGCAACTTCCGGTGCCGGTGGGGGGTGAGGCTGTGTGGAATGTTTGTCGGTATTTTGTTAAGGAAGGGGAGAGGAAGGAATTTTTGGATGCGGTTGAGGCGTGCAGGAAGGGTTTAGGTGAGGGTGTTGGTGGGGGGTGGCGTGTTGATGGGGTGGAGGGGAGGGAGGAGTTTGTCATGTTTGTTTTGGGGGGAGGGGAGGGGGATGGACCGAATGGTGAGCTAGGTTTGGAGATTGAAAACGGGGTTGAGGGGGTGGAGATGAGAGGTGCGCGGGTGTTGGATATTTGAGGGTGGTGGTGAGAAATAATAGGAGTTGACGGGACGCGAGAGCGATGAAATGGACTGCGACGTGATTTAGATGACGTGGGTACTTATCTACCATTATAGTCAATTGCGTCACCGTCGATAAGATCTAGCTAGAGGCTAAGACGATGCTCCAGGTGAGTGTGAAATGTGCTCCGCTTTCCGCGGTCACTCCTTCGTCCTCACCCTCCCCTCGCGTGCTGCCCGCCGCCGCGTTTGCCCATATCTACAGCTATTGAGCGTCCGTCGTCTTCCACTCTAACAGCATCCATCTCATACAACGCAAAGATGAGAATTTCAATCGCCGCAGGCCTTACCATCGCGTTCGCCGCCCTCGCGGTTGGCAGGATCGTCGAGAGGGCTGTGACGGACCCCACTGAGCTCCTTCCCCAACTCTCAGCGAGATTTCTTGATTCGCCGGACGCGCCTGACTTCTCGGATCCCGCACCAGGTGGCCTCGACTTTGACCCGGCTAACTATGCGGACCCGGCGATGTGGGCCAGGTACGTGGAGAAGGGCGAGCATCTGGTATGCCTCATGCAAGCCACTGACGCCGGTGCTGGCTTCCTCACAGCGGATACGCGTACTCCACCTTCTGCTGCCAGCAGATGGACCGGTGACCTCCGCAGTAAGCGTCACAGTGATTCGATGCACTAGCAACCCATTAATAATGATATGCTCTAGGTGAGCTTGCCAAGTGGTACTGGTTCGACAGCGCCATCGACCAGGAAGACGAATGTGATTTTGCAAAAGATGGACTCCAGAGAGCCTTCGAAGGTCATGGTCTCAATCCTTATCCGGCTTACGACGACGATGGAAATCCGTTGCCGGACGGCCACAATGACTGTTTCTTCGTAAAACACGAGAACGAGGACGACATCGACGACGACGACGACAGCGAAGGGTTCGCGAAAAAGTTCCAGAAGTATCGTGCTGATGGCAAAGACTATGTCGTACGTTGTTTTCCCTTCGACGGTATGGTGAAGCGCTGCACAATAGGCAGTTGGACATTTGGGCCAGTTCGCATTACTTACGCGACACTATAGGCAACAGGCGCGTGGTACGAGTTTGCTATCAACACGGCGGACGGAGCCATTGTCGGCAAGAACATAATGAGCCCCAGCGCTGCCGTCTTGAATCCGCAGTTTTCGTGGGGCCGCAGAGCAGATCCTGAAGAACTTCCCGACCTGAGGTTCTGTTCTGATATCTACTGGTCGTACTGGGTGCGCAACAACCCCAACATCAAGAACCTCCGCGTCTACGTGGCTCACCACGTCATCAACGATAATACCGTCCTGCTGGTTTCCCGTGCTTTCAGGCTTCGGGGGCTCAACGCCCTTTCGGTGTGGCCAGGCACCTCGTTTGCCGCGGGTACTGAGGCGTTCAATGCACTTGTTTGTACGTATATTCCGCTAAAGGGGAGCCAATCGAAGACCGTGAGAGCTGTGGAGTTCTCTCAGCTTCTATTTGCGTTCCAGATTTCTATTCAAGGTTGACAAACACCTCTAGCCTCCCCTATCGGCGCTACTATAGCTCATTTGCTTATTGGCCATAAACGTGAACTCGGCATCAGGCAAATTACCAAGATAACTGTCGTCCTGCATGATCCGCGTCCATACTACAAATTTATGAATATCTTCTTCACCATCGAGGCCGTTCCCGAGGACCAGGTGACGGAGCCAGGTGGCGAGGCCAGGGTGGTGAGCAAGATGCTCAGTGTGAGAAATGGCGGCAAGAACATGATTCGAGAACACACGATTAAATGGTAGAATGAATTTGCGTAGCCCCCGGGGCATGTAGAGCTTGAGATATTGGGCGCATATAAGAAGATGGCGTGGATGGATCTTGCAGCTACAAAATGCTGCGGATACCTTCAAGTTCCTAAAGCATGACACCGTCTTGTTCTTCTCCACCCTCATCATTCTGCACTCGCAGCTATTTGCCTCTAGGCTGTCGAGCCGTACACCCATGCCAATTATTGCCCTCGCCTCCTAAGGCACGCGATCTCGCTCAACAACACCTACCAGCTTGAACCTTCTCTTTTCATTCATGGGTCGACCTACCGATGTAGCATCCAGATTTATCACCAAACCCTCCTGATCCTCCTTCCTCAATTCCCAATACAGCATAAGCTTCGCTGCGCCCCCATCTGGGTGATCCGGCTGCATAGCGAGTTGATCCAACATGAGATACGGCGACTCCGTACCCATAAACTCTTCACGCGCATTCCTCATACGGAAGACCAAGAAGCGAAGCCAAAGCATCGAGCCGCAATTCCGGTGGCAGGAAGCCCGGCATTCTCATCTGCCGGTACACACAGCGCCTCGCCACTGCCCTTTCCTTCCACGTGACGTATACTACACACTGAGACGGCAATTATCCGCCCACCATGGCCATTGTCCGGCGCAGCGGGTCATCATGGTCGCTGGGCGCTAGGTCCGAATGCCACGTTTCTGGCTTGACGAGCTCGCGTTTACGGTCCTTGCATGGAGGATGAGCTAACGAAGCCTGTGTGCAGCAAGTCGTGGGTTGGGCCGTACCTAGGCGCGGATGCGGGTCCATGACAGCGCGTCCGAGGGAGGAGGGTTAGCGCACATGGGTGTGGCGGTGATGGGATGGTGGTCCTATTCAGACTACATGGAGATTGGGAGTGATAACTTCTTTTGATTTCAGAATTGTAGGTACTGTTTAACTACTCGGGCATGTATATGGTTGTTTGATGAGTCCTAGGTGGTGTTGGCCAGCATGCTGAGCTCAACCGTTGAGGCTTTGTCCGGCTGCCGATGTGTTTGGAAATGCCGGGCGCGAAAGGATTCCAGCGCGTATGCAGGTGGTAGACTAGGTAGAGGGGTGGTTTGTGCGTGCGAAAACCGGAGACATGAGCTTTCGTGAGTGGTTTGACAGCTTGGTACCTACTTATCTGCTGCAGTTGCAGTGCTGATATGAGGCGTCGTCAATTGACTATGAGTACCAATCAACGTGGAGTGATCAGTCCTCGGCCATAGGTACAGTATAGCTCGCTCACGAATTCGACCACGAGTCAGCAATGGAGAGAAGATTGCTCTACAGGCACAACGCGAGGTGGTAAGGAAGGAGGGGTTGAGGCGGGGCAATATGGACCCCACGACGCTAGGTAGAAGAAGTCGCAAGCAGCTCGTTTAAGATTTGGATGCTTCAATTACTTCCCACGTCACATCATCAACGAACTATTGTCGCTACCATACTATTGCCCAGTCATACGATGGTCCTACTCTTCGGGTTCTCTCGCCGCTTAGGCGCCCCGGCCCACAAGAGGGGAATCAATGTCGAATTAATGAATTGCCTGGATCGTTACCCGGTTCGCAACCACACACTCGCTGCTGTACAACACTCGGGAAGCGCCCGACAGGGGAAAAGGAGATATGGGGGTATGAAACGCGATATGCGCTTCTAAGCGATTCAACACCAGAATTGCGTTTATCCGGTCGACTGCCTATTTACCTCTCTCGCGGCGCATATGCAGACAGCCACGCGGTGGCAACATACAACAGCCAGAGTCAAGATATACCAATCGCTTCCATGGCCTGCAGCTCCGCACATTCCTAAATCCTCACGGAGTTCGTCTATTATTCGGACTAGTACCATGAACTGTAGCGTCTACACCTCTATGGTTAACCGCCCCGGACCGGCATGCGGTGAAAGGCACAACCACGAGGTGCATAGAGCGTGCCTGACATTCCTATTTCGGAACTCATCCGAATATCCCCGCGACTCGTACGGCCGGAGAGACTGATAGTAATGCCCATAGATTGGGGAAGAAAGTTATACTCAACAATACCGACGTGGTAACAAGTAGATTGTTTAGCCGCAAATTAGCATTGGCGGTATTCCGATATGAGGGTTCAACCCCCGTTTGCAAAGTACACAACTCATCGAGCGAAATCGGAAAAAACAGGCGGGCAAAGGGTAGGTAACCTATGCACGCAACCTATGCACGCGTTTATTGATTCTAATATCTGCAAGTAGCTGCAAGGATCTGGAAAGGGAAACTTAGCGGACCGCGCCGCACCTGCACACATGGGATGGGGCTCCCCCCAAGAAACGAAACAATAATCTTGGCACTTGTAGGACGCAGATGTATTCGGTACTTCCCTTATGCCTCTCACTTAAATACTTGACGTCGTTCCCATTATAATTCCTCAAACTACCATCTATAACAACCCTCTCACCCCCACAATCTACTTCAACATCACCATCTACCCCCGAACCCAAACCACACAGTACCACACACACGCATTCATCCGTCTTTACTCTCTCCCTTCCATCCAACCCACCACTCACCATGCAGATCAAAGCCCTCCTCCTCAGCATCATGCTCCCGGTCCTCACCACGAGTCTGCCCACCCCAGTGCCACAACCCGCAAACGAGCTGGCCGCCCGCGCAACAACAGCAGGCGCCATTTTCAACAGCAACGGCCAAATCGTAGGCGTCCTCATCATGAACGGTGGCTGCGGAGGGAATTTCAACAGCCCAGGCGATTCTGCGGCTATCTTTGTGGGGTTCCGGTGTCGGTTTTATCGGTATGTTTTGTTTGTTATGTTTATATAGTGGACGTCTATACTTCTATGTGTCGATGTCGTTTGCTTTTGGTGGCGGGGTGGGACTCGACTCCTTGTTTAAGAAATGTAGTATGAGAGGCTAACTGAGTATTCTTTTTTTTTTCTAGGGAAAATAACTGTCGGGGCCAGATTGGTGGGTTTGAAGGTTTGCTGTCGAATGGCAAGCAGCAGCGTGTGGCCGAGCCTGCGCGGTCGGCGACTTGTTGGCGTTGAGAGGGAGGTGGTAGTCGTGCTTGGATTGAAGGTGGTGGTGGATTTTTGAAACGTGTAAATGACTCTTGATATGATTTATGAAATGAGAAATGGGGTTCTTTTGTTATGGATTGGTGTACATATCTTTTTGACTTGTGGTTGTTCTTTGGTGAGGTGTGTTGTGTTAATATGTTTAGGTGAGGACTTGGAGGTGTGAAGATGTGTAGTTAGCTGGATATAATAATCTGTAGTGATAGCAAGAAAACAACACAGATATATTCAACCAAGATACTACGTAAACGAAGGTCTCAAACGATAATAACATTTACCTCTTGGTCCTCGGAATAAACATGTCGTGTCACGGGAGCAAGCTAAACTACCGTCCGTTACGATGGACTAATTCCGTCCGTGCATTTGCGCAACCGGGGGGAGGGGGATCTTTGAGCTATCCGCCATTACCCTACGGTACCTACCTCGCCCATCACACTACCACCCAATCTAACAACACTCCCACAATGAACCCCTACGTAGCCAACCCCAACAACATCCCTCCAACAGATCGCTACGCAGACGAACCTCAATATGGCAGATACCTCCCCCACCCCACAGACTTCACACCAGCTGCCCAGCACATCCACAGCAGCACGCCCGCATCGCTAACATACTGGTCCACCGTACTCAATCAATGCACACCCAGCAACAGAATCTACGAGAACCAGGACGGAGGCCGCGATGTGTTCGCGCTCGGAAGCGTGATCATCAAGTCTAGCCACTTGAAGCCCACGCTTCAAGGCCGACGGTCGCACCGCGACTATTCGTTCGCTGATGCGAATGAGGTGCAGGCGATTGGTCTTGCGAAAAAGGTGTTGGATGGCACGGAAGTGCCTACCGTCTATTTTGCGGCTAAGGTACCTACGCCTAATCTTCTCAAGTAGTATATTACTAGATATGTCTTGTTTGTTTGGTGATCACTAGATATGTACTAAGGTTGGGCATCGAAACAGATCAACGACCGCGATGTATTGGTTCAAGAGAGGATCCCTGGCGTCGGCCTCAATATAGCTTGGCAGTACATCTCGCAGTCCCAAAAGCAGTCTTTCAAGCACCAGGTCCGAGACATACTACAGCATCTGCACACCACAATTCCACCTCCAGCGGAATTTACTCGCCGATCCTACGTCGTTCCGGATCCAGATCCCGTGTCCCATCGCGGCATTCAAGAGCGTGAACGCAACATCCTCTTCGCAACAGACAACAACACAGATCCGGACCTGGGCTTCATGCACAAAGACGTCTCGCTGTCGAACTGCATTGTTGATCACGATAGGATTGTGGGGCTCATCGATTGGGAGATGGCTGGATTCTTTGGGTGGGAAACGGCAGCGAAAGTTCATGCTCAGATACGAACTCCCCAGCGCGAGAATTTCGCTTCACTGCATCTGCCGGAGGAGATGCTGGCGGATATCCTGTTCTGGGATGATCTGTATGATGTGGATGGGATGTAATACGTAACCTTATCGAACGACTCAAACTTGATTCTTCGATCTAACGCAGCTTCGACTCAAAGATTTGAAAAGTCCACGATATATGTGATTAGTAGGATGTAGTAGTACTGTACTTGATAATAGATCAAAGAATCAGCTTGGCCCAGTAGTTATAGCTAACTGCGGTGAAGGCCCAGTGTTGGGAACTAGACTGAGCAGTGTAGCCATTTACATGGACGCAATGTCGTTCCATGGATAATGAGTCGCTGTGCGACCAACCTAGCTATCGAAGTTCGTTTGAAATTGGGTCACTGGGCTGGCTGGCGGCCATAAGTAAGTAGGGCGGCCAGAAGCGTTCAAACAGGCACGATAAACAGCTGATCGAACTGAGACTATCAAACGACAAAAAAAGGATCCGACAAGAAAAAAAAAGAGCTCGCTCCTAGCTGCCCACGTTGCTACAAAAAAGCTCATACCCCGAAACAACCCTACCTACCTCCCATGCCCAAAACGGTATTCCCACTCCACCATTCGCAAACGCACAGTCTACCCAGCTACCCCACACCCATCCCATCACCTCCCCTTAAACCCAACCGGCCGCCCCCTCGCCGCCAACGCAACCCAACCCCCAATAAGACACAACCCGCCCAACGGCGTAACCGGCCCCAAGAACTTAAACCGATTCGGATCCAAAACCAGCAAATATATCGAGCCAGAGAACATCGTCATACCGGCCGTGAAGAGGCCCATAGCCAGCGTATTTTGGGGCGCGACGACGGAGGTGAAGGTTAGGACGGCGGCGTGGATGAGCTGTGGTTGTTGTTGGTTGTTTTGTTTAGCGGAGAGGGACAGGCATGATGGGTGGGTGGATGAATGGATGGTTTTGTGGGGTTATAGGTAGAGAGGGGGAAAGGTAGGTACGTACTTGGTATTGGGCTGCGGTGCTCCAGTTGGAGATGCGTGCTGGGTCTGCGATGCGTTGCTTTAGCCCGTGCGCTCCGAAAGCGCCGAGCATGACGCTGGAGGCGCCGAAGAGGGTGCCGACTGTCCAGAATGGGGGCATGGTTTGGGGTTGCTGGTAGGCCGGGGTACGGGAATGTCTGGGTAGGTAGGTAGGGAAGGGGTAGAGTTGCTGAGGGAAGTGGGAATGGTAGGATGGAATCGATGATGCTGGCCTCGGTCTGCGGAGCTTCGGAGGTGCGAGGGACTTGATTGGTCTGCGCATATATGCAGTATCTTTGTGTGAAATTGAAATCGGTTGTAATTGTGGTATCGTAGATGCTGTACATTTCGCATCGTCCTATTCCTTTCAACGCCATAACGCCTTTCTGGGGAAGCAATCCCTTCGTGTCCCACAAATGCTGTGGTCGTGACTTCCCAATGCTACGCTTGTTCCGAACCTCCAAGATTTAGTCGATTTCCATGACTTATCCATCTGCCTGCTCGCTCTGTTGTTGAGTTCTCAGTGCACTTGGTGTAGCCCTCTGCTTCCCTTTACTCCGCTTCTGTGCTGCCTGAGCCTTCTCTTCGGCCTGCGACAGCAAGGAGCCCTCGACGCGCATGAAGCCCTTTCCTTTTCCCTTGCCGTCCATTCTGCCCTCGAAGTCTCGTATCCGCACTCGCAACTCGCCCTCTACCTTCTCGTCTTCGCCGTTCACCCACCAGCCTCCCTCATCGGACAACCGTCCATCCCAGCCCTTCTTCACTTTGCCCGCCTCTTTGAAATGCCACGACCAGTCCGAGGGTAGATGTTCCTTCAGAATGCTCACTGGGAACGTGTTGAGATGGGCCAGGGTGATGTGGGTTTTCGCTTGGTCTGTAATGTGGGCGTGGAGATATGCGTTCCGCACGGGACGCCAGATGAGGAATGAGGCCGTGGCCCAGAGGAAGGACGCAGCATATTCATCCACGTGTCTCAGTAGCAACGGTTCCGCGGGCGCCTTTTCATCCGATTGCTTTGCTGACCGCGGTTTTGATGATAAAGTCGCAGTCTGCGCATTCGGGGGTGTGTCGGTTAATTCGACATCTTCGTAGGCGACTACTACTCCTTTCGCCGGTGGAAAGTAGGTGAGTAGTAGTGGTGAGAGGACTGTCGCGCATACTGCTGAGAAAGGATCTGAGAGGCAGACGGGCGGGAGATAGACGTATTGCGATATGCGCTCGGTGTGGAAGAGGGAGAGATCGTCGCTCTGTTCCGGTGCCATTTTTTCAGAAGCGAGGCAGGTCGAGTTGCGGAATGTGGTTTGCGATCGCGTCGAAAGTGCTGAGCTCAAAAAAAAGTGGGAGACGTCGGCATTTGCATCACAGAAACGCCGGGCTAGTTCACGCTAAGCCGAACGACGTTAGTCAGCATTCAGGGCTCATTCAAGGGCAAGTTAATCGAAGACGTACAGCCGTACGATCACATTGCAAAGTTCGACAGAATATAAGTTGGCGGTCAACATTGTCCTGGCAGCGTTCACCGATGCAAGTATGTTTGCCAATGTGAATGCGAATCAGACAGCAAACCGCACTCTTTTAGCAAGCAAATACCAACGCCGTCCCTGGAACCTGAATATCGTCCCAGATGCTCGGTATTGACGCACTAGTGAGGGTCATAACCTCAAGTTATGTGCCGGATATTGTACATAGGCCTCTTATCTCCCCGACCGCCCCTTGTCCGCCTCCTTCCGCTGAATTTTAGTGACCACGCGTTGCAGAGCCTGCTTGATGTCGCCGTTCTTAAACTGTGACAGATCGTAGTAATTGGGGGAGATATCCTGATAGGGTTAGTATGGCGCTTATAGCGTCAGGAGCAGTATAAACTTACTAGTAACCACTCGGGCTTGACCGAGGTCACGGTTCGGATATAGTTCTTGGTCGTCAGGACGAACTCGTTGTAGATGACCCACTCGCTATCTTCCGCGAGCACCGTGCTAGGATGTAGCAGAACGTTCTGCTCGTCTTTGACCGTGATATAACTCTTGCCGTTACCATCTCGCTTGGCGACTTGCATGAAGAAGCCGGCTACGAGTGCACGCTGGATGTTCTCGTAGTACTTTTTGTTCTCAAATGGCGTTGACATGAGCTCAAGCTCCTCACGCTCCATTATGCGCTTGAGCTGGAGTCGGACATTGTCGGCTTGTTGCAGGGCTCGGTATGAAAGGAAGTGATCGTGACACCATTGCTTTGGGTTCGCCTGGGCCTCCTCGCCCTTGAATGCGTGGTAGACATTCAGCATAGTCAGTTGATCACCCTTGGGATGCGCAAAGAGATCCTTCATCTCGTCTGCTCGCTTGCGGTTGTTGGCGGGCCGGACAAAGATTTGCGGTACCGAGAGGAGTGCGGTGAGCGACAGGATCTCGTTCGAACAGTAAAACTCGGGCGATGTGATGAGCATGACGGCTAATGCAGGATCTAGAGGGAACTGAGAGGCAAGGCCTCCAAGTGTGGTCAGTTCACCCTCATCGTCCAGACACGCGAGGTAGTTCAGCTCCTCCAACGCACGCATTAGGGTCTCAGGCGCGGGCGGATCCATCAGGTCAAAGTGTACCAGATCGTCGACTCCGAGCTTTTTCAACTCAAGGACTGTGCTTGCCAAATTCGACCGTAAAATCTCGGGGTAGGTCTGCTCGATAAGCTCCTTCTGGAACGCATGCTCAGTGTACAGGCGGAAACACTTGCCGGGTCGCGTGCGGCCAGCACGACCAGCTCGCTGTTGTGCAGACGCCTTCGAGATGGGCGATACGAGAAGCGATTCCACGCGGATTCGAGGGTTGTAGACTTTCTGCTTGCTGAAACCCGGGTCCACGACGTACACAATACCGTCAATGGTCAGGGACGTCTCGGCGATGTTGGTGGAAACGATGCATTTACGTCCTGGGCGACCGCCGGGGGTGGATGGTGGAGGTGCGGGACTGAAGATCTTCTGCTGCTGCGCGGGGGGCAGCGTTCCGTAGAGCGGGTATACCACGAGAGGGCCGGCACCACCCTCCCTACTGAGGTCCTGGGCCTCGAGATTGATCTTTCTGCATGCATCCTCAATTTCCTCCTCGCCAGTCAAGAACAGCAATATGTCACCTTCGGGCTCGGTGGCATGGATCTGAAGGACGGTTCGTAGCGCAGCCTCGACATAGTCACGCTCGGGCGCGGGGGTGTAGAAGACCTCAACGGGGTGGGTTCGTCCGGGTACTGCGAGCAGCGGCGCGTTGTGGAAGTACTTCTGGAACTTGGTGGCATCGAGCGTGGCACTCATAATAATGAGCTTTAGATCTGGCCGCCTCAGCACCACCTCCTTGAGCAGACCCATCAGGATATCGGTCGCCAGCGTCCTCTCGTGGGCTTCGTCGAGAATAATGGTGCTGTAGCGCGTGAGGTTGTGGTCGTTCATGGCCTCGCGCAGCAACATTCCGTCCGTCATGTACTTGAGGATGGTGTTCGGGCCTGTCTTGTCCTCGAAACGGATGCTGTACCCGACCTCCTCACCCAGCTCGACGTCCATTTCCTCGGCCACACGCTGGGCCACCGACATGGCGGCCACTCGACGAGGCTGGGTACAGGCGACCATCTTCGCATTCTGCTGTGGGAGGTCGTCGAACAGGACAAACTGCGGAATCTGCGTCGTCTTTCCGGATCCGGTCTCGCCGACAAAGACCAGGATCTGCGACTGCTGGTAGAGCTCGAGGAACTCGTTGCGCTGCTGGTGGACGGGCAAGTCGCGCCGCTTCTTGAGGATGCTCATGTACTTGGCCGAGAGCGGCCTCCCGGTGAAGGCGTTGTTGGGGCCATCTTCGGCCGCATTCGCCTGCTTGGTCGTGGTCGCATGGCGCTTGAAGGCCTGCAGTCCGCCTCTGGTGCCGCTGTACTCGCTCTTGGAGGGCGCGCCGTCATTCCAGTGGGCCAGGTAGGGATTCGCAGCGGCAGCCATGTTGGTCTGGCCGTTGGATTCCGTCTTGACGCGCTTGACACTGACGCTGTCCTCGTTGTCGAATTCGCGCTTTGTCATGGCGACCATGGTGGGTGAGAGCAGGCAGAGTGTTGTTGTTTGCCTGTTTGCGCGATGATGCGAGGATGCCAGAAAAAGTTATGCGCCGGCCAAAAGTGAGCTCCACATGCCGTCCCTCGAGCTTGGCGCGACCCAACACACGCACACGCTGCAAGGCACCGCGAGAATATCCACGCCAGCATGTAGCGACTATACCGAACTCCACCCGCCGGTGGTACTCTCTGTCTCTTACCTCGACGCGCTTGCGACTGTACTTGTCCCCCCGTGTCGCGCACGCGCAGCATTGTTTCTGCCACTTCGCTGACCCCGCGCAGCCAGTCACCCAACTTTTCAACACCGCGTAGTCGATATATATATCCTCACCCACGCCCCTTCAGAGACACATGTCCGCTATGGACTACTCGGAAGGCCTGGACGAGTCAGCCCCCGTCTTTTATATTGGCCAGCATGAGTCGAAGCGGGAGCTGGACGTGTCGTCCGAGCTGGTCCAGCATGCCCAAGACCTGGGAGTAAGTGCCTCGATCATATGCAGGGTCTTGTACTGTACTGACATGTCTCCCTCAGTATGACATGCTCACCAGCCCAATCACGAACGACCATTTCCAGACCCGCGTCCTGAGCCTCCTCAACTCGTATACCCAATCCCTCTCCGACGCGCAACTGCAACCGCTGCCCTTGATACCCGCGTTAGAAAATCCCGATACACCACTCGGGCCTAGCGACATCATAAGTCAGCTCGTGACCTTCACTAGCTCTTGGATAGACCTCTCTTCGCCAGATCCAATCATCTCGCATATCTCGCGACAAGTCTTTCACCTAGAAATCGCGTATGCAGCTTTTTGTGGAGTCTCCAATGTTGTCATATCTGGGCCACGGCTGGCCCACGGTCAGACTGGCGTCTCGCAGTACGCTCGGTCAATCAAAGAAGCTCTCACAACGGGATCCTATGTCCAGCTGCACGTACAGATGCCTATCGATGGCAAGCAACCAGGCCCTGCGGAAAATGACCTCGGAGACCTAGCACGCTTCGCAAGGTCGGAATTTGAGCAGAGCCAGCAGGGGAAGAACGTTGATTCATGGACTTCTTGGGATGCGTGGAACACGATCCGGTCTATGTGCAAGTACCACAACAGGTTGTCGGTTGGTAAGCGCATACTCCCTCTGGCAAGTCGCTTGAGCTTCGCGGTCAGACACTGGTTATGAGCGTATACTGAATTTGTTGCTCTAGCTCTGGATTTACCCCGCCGCATGCCGTCTCTGGCTTTGCAGTCCCGCTGGTACTCGGAGCCCGTAAGGCTGCTCAATCTACCTGCCTCGTCCTTCCTCGTAAACGCTCGTCAATCGTTCGTTCTGTCAAAGGCGCACCAAGTCTTCCTCTTCCGCTGCATGCGCTTGCAGCGCGGTCCCTGGTTACTGATCTCGGATATCGGTCCGCTACCCGGCATCGATGACCCTGATATGATCATGTCATATTCCACAGGCCACCTTTCTCCTCACACGGTAGAGGATGCGCCGAGCCCCGCATCTTCGGTGGCACCACCTACACCAGCCGAAGCAGCTCAGTTGGCAAAGAAGTCTAGCAAGAAGAGCAGTAGTAACGACCCAACACCACATTTAAGTTATATGCGATATCTACAACGTAATCAACCGCCGAAGAGTCAACTGGAACAGTTCGGTGGAGGCTTCCAGGACTATCTGCAGAGCCCACTACAACCGCTGACAGACAATCTCGAGTCGATTACCTACGAAGTTTTCGAAAAAGATCCAATCAAGTATGCTTGGTATGAGCGAGCGATCGCACAGGCGCTGAAAGACTGGCACACTCAGCGCAAGTCGACCAGTTCCGATAATGGCGCAATTGTCATTGCGGTTGTAGGATCGGGTCGCGGTCCGCTCGTGACACGTGCGTTGAACGCAAGCGCGAGCTCTGGCGTTCCCGTGCAAGTCTATGCCATTGAGAAGAACCCGAATGCCTACGTTTTGTTGCAGCGACACAATGTAGAGACCTGGGGAGGGCGGGTCACGGTTGTCAAGACGGATATGCGAGCTTGGAAAGGACCAACGCGACCAGACGGCACCTTTGGCAAGGTTGATGTACTTGTCAGCGAGCTACTCGGCTCGTTTGCTGACAACGAGCTGTCACCGGAGTGTCTCGATGGTGTCCAACACGTCCTGAACCCAGAGCATGGCATCTCAATACCATCCAGCTACACCGCACACTTCACGCCCATTGCGACGCCAAAGCTATGGGCAGATTTGTACAACCGTAGTACTAACGTGGATCCAACCGCCTTCGACATACCCTGGGTCGTCATGCTAGCACAGTTTGACTACCTCTCTACGGTGTCTCAGGCTACGATCGCCTCACAGCAGCTAAGCAACGGTACTAAGATGCACAACTTCAACCTCGAGGCGCCTCTCGCACCCAACGTGCAGACTGCCTGGGAGTTTACCCATCCGCTACCACCCGCCATCCTAGCTCAGTCCTCATTGCGCAAAGGCGGATCCGCAATAGGCGGAGGCGGCGGCTTCACTGGCGGCGACGGTGCAAACGAGCACAACCTCCGCTACTGTCGCATCGCGTTCCCCATCCAGGAACAAGGTGTTTGCCACGGGCTTGGCGCCTACTTTGAGACTGTGCTGTACAGCGGTTCTGAAGGCGCTGTGGAGCTGAGCACGAACCCCGTCACCATGGCGCAGAAGAGCAAGGACATGATTTCTTGGTTTCCAATCCTGTTCCCGCTCAAGGTATGCAGTCCCTCTTCGTCTTTTTTACGCTCCGGAGTGTGCAGATGCTAATGTAATCTCCAGAATCCTATGCAGCTCCCTGCCAACTCGGAGGTGGAAGTTAGCTTCTGGAGACAGACGGATGATCGTAAGGTTTGGTACGAATGGCTGGTTGAGAGCTATATGACGGTTAATGGGCAGAGGATCCGTCTGGGCGTCTCTGATCTGCATTCGAGCAAGTCGAACGGGTGTATGATGTGAGAGAGATGATGTGTTTGTTTTTCAACCCCCACAAGGGGCATCAGGGGGAAGGAAGAGCATGTTAAATCCCTGGGGCTTATACTTATGACTCTTGGGGAGGGATTGAAGAAATGGGAATAGGATAACCCACTCCTTCTGATGAGATCCAAAAAAAAAAGTTGAACGAATTTAAGATGGGAGGGTTCCACTCCTTTTCTTTTCGTGAGAGAGAGAGAGAGAACCGTCCGTGTCTTCATTACAGACGCACCATTACACAGTAAATGTAGCCCGTATCACAAATACTCCTTCTTCCTCCCCGTCCGCGTATATTGATTGAGATGCCACTCGACATCCCCCTCCTTATTATCCAACGTCCCGGCCCGAATCTCAAACAACCTCATACTCATTCTCGGCCCCACTTCGGCTAGTTCAACGGACTGGTAGCCCGTCTTTACAAACACGTGGTGCCGGACTTCGATGGTGTCCTCGATGTTCTTGAAGCTGAATACGGCAGGCGTTAGACTTTGGATTTGTATACGTGGTAACACAAAAACGTGGCCGAGGGGGGGAGGCGGATGGATGGATAGGACAACATACGTGACAACTCGGTTCCCGACTTTGGCATTAGCTTCGCGGGGGGGGAAGAGATGTTTGAGGATTTGGACCACTCTTTGGCCGAGTTTTGTGGTGAAGCCTTCGAAGATTAGGTGGGGGTAGCTATAAGATTACGTGGTTAACAAGTCCGTCTTTCTTCATAGTTGAAAAAATTAAAAGGTCTCACGTACCTCTCACTAACGGTTCCGCGAGAACTGTTCGGAATATCGGCCCTCAGGACGGTGTTGTGCAGGGAGAAGCTGGCGGTGGGACCGTGTGGGAAGTGCGATATTGTTAATGCTGTGGGTGTACCTGGTGTTCTCAGGTCAAAGTCAGTATATACATGACATAGGTCCAACGTGGATAAGTTGCAAGGGAGAAGAGAAAAGAACGTGCCTCTATGCTCGTGGAGGAGGACTACATCGGAGAGGCCAGCACTCTTGGAGCTCTCGACTAGATTTGGGAGAATGAGATTGCCTCGATTCAAGCGGATGGCTGTGGGGAGCAGGAGTCTGATTTCCTTGGAGAAGGTTGCTAATCGACTGGATGGGTCTCCTGATTTATCGTGTTAGATATACAGCATTTTTTTTTTTTTTTTTTTTACTTTTGTATACGGCCGGGTAAGCACATACTTGATGTTGTGACGAGGACGCGGGGATCGACTACGCCGGATAGCTGAGCGTACTCGTCGTCCTATCGTGTGGTTGTTAGTCGTCTGCATCTTTTCGTCGCAAGAGTCATAGACTGGGTGACCCTTACCAAGCCTAACTCCTCTTCTGTTGTCCTGTCCGCTCTACTCTCGTCGTATTTGTAGTCTTGCCGAAGCGTTGTATCCTCCGATACGTCTTTCGAGAGTGGCTTGCCGCTTGCAAGGGAAGCTTTTAGCGCAGCACGCTTCGAAGCCAGCTCGGCATCGCGAAGTGATAACGCGCGCCGGTATAGGTAGTCACGGCGCTCTCTGGCTTGTTTCCTGATCATTGGGCAGGATGATGGTGGTGAGGATGATGAAACGGCTCGGATCGTTCAAGGGTCACAGAAGCGTTCGCAAGTCGAGACCAATAGATTTGGACAGATTATGGGGGGGAGAGACGGGTTGTTGAATTACGTGGGAGCGTAGGGTATCTGTCTGAGTTGTCGCATCGCGAGAGCGTATGAGGCATGCGATAGAATTTTGGGCACGGGCCATGTGCCTTATCTTATCGCTCCATGGGGCTGAGCCAGCCAATGTGAGTGCCTCGGACCTCCGACTGCGTCTCTCCTCACTTCAAACAGTCGTGACAGTGCCTTCAAGTAGACGGCCAGTATGTCGCATGCTTAAAGAGCTATGATCAAAAACGAACTTTTGTATTTTGGATTGCTTCGGCGGATAGTTAAGCCCGGAGGCCCTCACGACCCCATAAGCCATACCGACCACCGAAATACCTCCATCTATGTTCATCGCCACCATGTCCGCTCGGGCCTAGCGTACCTAGCTCCCATCCATCGACCGAGTCTAGGACGGGGTACCCTATAAGGTGAATGTGCAGTTATAGGCATATGGCTGGAGCATGCCGAAGCTGTCGTTGTCGGGCCCTTTGACCGTTAAGCCAGCGGCTGGCCCGCCGCGACCGTTCTGGCTATCTCTGGGATCAGCTGATTTCAGGTAGGGCTTGAGGCCTCCTGAATTATTATAGTGCACTTACACGAGAAAGTAGCACTGGCAGTGGTCGTCAACGTGGTAGCGGACTGGCGTGAATTTCTGACCGTCAAGGATAAACGGAGTCTCCCCATCACCATTCAACGGCGCCTTTGCATCCGAACCACGAGCTCCCACCCACCCGCATGACGTGATAGCCGCGTCGCAAGCCTTGAGGTCGACCTCCCAGCACTCGTAGAACGCAGCCCAGTGGATACCGAAGTCAGCATCAACCGGGCCCTTGTATTCGCCGATGAGGTAGCCGATGCCGCGGGTCGACTCGCTGTAGAACTTGCAGACGTGGTCTGGCTCCACGTGGCAGCTTACAGGCCGAATGTAGTAGCCATCTTTCCTGTCGCTGGTGATGACCCGGATGTTGGGTACGCCGGTATCCGTGAGTTGGTAGCCCTTGCCGTCTGCATCGGTGACATGGCCAACTTCACTAGATAGAGTCAGCCCTACTATACTAACAAAGTGAACTTTGGGTGCCAAAAAACTCGCCAAGAACGTTGCGAGGTGCTGCAGGTATGTCTGAGGTAATGTGGGCGAGTACTTACTGAAGCTGTCGGTCGGCAGTTTCGATGGGTGAGGCGAGCACGGATGCGACCACAAGGTAAGCGCCGACGAGTGTAGAGAAGCGCATTTTTGGAGTTTGAGGTAGTTGTGTGAGATTTGGTGTTGGGGTGAAGTCAGGATCTGGAAGTCCAGCTTTTATGAGCGGAAGGCACGATCCAACCGGCGACTAGGTACTGATATCCTTGTGTCAATGCCCGTTCACTGTTCGCCCTCATAGCTTGCTATCCCCCGATTTCGAGCTTCAGGGATACAGGGGTTGTCGGCCCTCTGCAATCGCGACGGGTCTTCACCTCGTCGTCTCGTTTGCGGCAACATGAATGACGCACTAAAGTAGGAATCTGTGTGAAAGTTTTGGAGAATATAGGGCTTTGCATCTAAGGAGAAGAGAACACAACAAGGAGCACTAAGGGAGAGAGAGAAAATATTTGCTGCATGAACTATTGCAAAGCCCACCAATGCCCGGAGCCCCCGATTACACATGAAAAGAGCCAACGCCCCAGACGCCACATACCATATTAAACATTGCCATACTTTGCGGAAAGATTCAAAAAATATTTCGAGCTTGACAGCACCGCGAGGATCCCCAGGCCCTAGTGAGCAACTCCCATCATCATTCAGACCTCACGCAATTATACCACTTAGGCATCGGCTCCTCAAACAACGACTCCTGTCCCGGCTTGCCGAATGTTGGCCCGTGGTATATCGGAGCCTCTGTGTCTTTGAAACAGTCTTCGCCAGTCCTAGCAATCATTAGCATCTTCTCGACTAGCGAAATATTTCGATTGTGGTATTTACAGGTGGAATGTGCACTGACACCCTCCGTAAAGAGTATAAGCGTAGGCATCTTGGTATCCGGGAATCGATTGGTTGTAGTAGATCGCTGTACAGGCAGAGTATGCTGACAACCCGGCGTAGACGCTGGCGTTTCTGGCGGTGAGGACGTAACCGCATTGGTATGGATCGGATGCGTGTCTGAGAGGAGAGCTAGGGGCAGATAGTGTAGCTGGGAGGGTAGAGAACAGGGTGGCCAGGATACTGGTGAGATACATCGTAGATGTCGATGGTGGAATTTGACCCGGAAGCTTGATAGGTTCGCGAGAATCGAGAGTGATGATCACAAGATCTGGGCTATGTTGAGGAGGGTTATGACAATACTCTCTGGGTGCTGTCCAACAATCAGCGGATGTGTGTGTACATGAACAATTGTGGTGTTCTAACGAAGAACATGCGAGAATAACAAGAAGTCTAAATAGCACATGCTGGTCGGCATGAGCTCGTGCTTGACAATACTCGCCGGTCGTAACCGAGCTGTCAAAATGCAAGTACCCGTATTAAGCATGGGTTGGTACTCCTTTCCTTACCAAATACGGACGTTGAGGGTCGTACAGGTTTACTGTTTGGATGTCACCTTCGCCACCCCGATGGACGTACTTGCCGCGGCGTCCTATCAAGCACAGCAAGCGGGATCTGGATCCAAATGCTCAATATGTCGGTCAGGCCGCGTTGACGTGTCTGGAGGCAAAGGAAGCTTGACCGCTAAGGTGCGCCTCTTTGGTACGACGACTGAATCTGTCTGGGACGTTAGCAGCAAGGGCACGGCGTGATCTCCGAATATACCTGTGATGTACTATAGCGTCGTTTGCTACTTTATCCATCGACAGAGCGAACACCCATTGGATAGGGATAGCGGTGAGTCGGCTGAAGGTGCGACTGTAACAGTATGACAAAGAGATTGAGAGCGTAGCGTTCAGAGCGGTGGTACTGGACTCCGAGAAAGAAGTCATACAGACAACTTTAGGAAGCTAGGATATGTACGTCAATGACGAGTCACCGTATGATACTACAAATGTGTCGTGCCCTATGAATACGGTAGGTAGGCGGCGCGGACCAGAACTTCCTTGTGCTGTCCCGCCTGAGCCCAGCAGAGGGGAAAGAGAAGGGATAACTGCCGACATGAACACATGTGCCATGTTCTTCGAGATGCTGACCTGTGCTCTAAAGCCTCCAGACCCACCAGTAGCACTCTGAAGGCTAGACATTTTCCATGTCCGGATAGGAGATTAGCAAGGGTCATGCGGTCGGAGCTGCTGCAGACGTCAAAGGATTCGAGTGCGGCACCAATACATATTTTTCTTCTCTTACTGATTAAGGCTCGTCAAGTGGTGTGACTCTTGACAATAAGGTATCGCATTAAATGGCGCGCTCGGAGGTATCTATGGTAAGTAGGTATGGCAGTTCAGAGGATGGCCACAGTGTCCAACACAAGATGAGATATCTAAAGAAACTTTCTTGGCGGCGTATTGGCTAATAGATCGCCAGACAGAAAGACGTAATGCGGTGGGGATAGAGGTGAAAGTATCGTCATACTAGTACTGGCCAGATTAGACTAGTGTTCACGTGAGGACGTGAACCGACGCGCCAAAACATCGACAATCTATCCAACATCACCGTCACCATCTGCAAGTCCAACACTCCCAACAATGAGCCGCGCAAACATCGAACAAGCCCTAACAGGCCTACTACCCACTCTAAACGGGCCGCTGCCGCCAGACTTAGTAGAATTGGGCCTGTCCCTACTTACGCGCTCACGGAGCGTCGCAACGTCAATGAAGCCCGACGAAGAGATCGCACGACCCTATGCCTGTGCGCAATTAGCCTGCGAGCGGTAGGTAAACCCATCATATTTGATTCCCCACGCTTAGGGTTAGCATATCATACCTAACACTACTTTCAAAGATCAAAAAAGCGTCTCGATCTCCCTACAATCGCCTCGCGCCCGCCATGCCCCCCACGCATATACAAGAAACTATACAACTATCTCAGCAGCGCACTACCGGAAGCCAGGACGACTACACGCGACCCTCGCATCCCGCGCAAACCCGCTGCCAGTTCCGCCCCCGCATCCACACGCCACACGCCGCTGAGCGCGCGAAAAACAACGACACCCCGCAGTACCAAGCGCGGGAATGAAAAGATGGGAGAAGCGGTACCGGAGTGGGTAATGGGCCCCATACGAAGTCTAGCCAAAGCATTCGAGTGCCCGAATACTATACCGCATACGTACACTGGTGTCGAGTCCGTCTATCCCCTGCTAGCCCGCATGTCGGCCGAAACCCCCAGCAAACGACGAGGCACCAGTGCGCCAGCGTCCGATATGACGGATACGTGCATACTCAGCCTCGTAGTCGTGATATTCCTGTTGGTTTTCTCCCGCTTAGCAGACGTGGATGTTACGCCAGAGCAGTACAACGAGTGGCTATCAAAAGCAGTAAACACCATCCTAGCGCCACAGCCCAGTATCACGTCCGCACAGCTTTTATCTGCCGTGGAACACGCCATGGGCCGCGCGCGCGAAGAGGGTTGGTTGAGCATGCAGTGGATCGACAGCGTGAAGCCTCAGGCGGCCTTTGATGATGAGATGCAAGGTGTGGACGAGACCACCGACGGCATGTGGAAGGGCAAGGGACTGCGGTCTTCGAGCGGTAGTGAGTATATTGGGTTGGGGACTATGATGCAGGCTGCGAATGACTTTCTGGGCGATCGCCAACTGGATGAGTATCGGCTGTGGAAGACTAGGGTGATGGCTCGGGTGCGAGAAATTGAAGCTGCGTAAGGGAAATCTTGGTCTTGTTAATCGGTGATGGGATCATGGCTTCGTATATGCGGTTATAGTGGCATTAGCTACCTACCCTCAGCTAACTGAATCCACTCGTCTCTCAAACCATTTATACTACACTCCTCATATTTCAGAAAAACATGCAGACTTTACTACGTGTACCATCATCCATTTCGGAGAGTAGGTAGGGCTTCCATATAGATATCCACAGGCGGTGCATCCATCCACCTCTTCAACCCCAACCCCCAACCTCACCTACACCAACTCCTCCTCATCCAGCACCTCCCCCCGTCTAGCCGCCAACCAAACCCTCCCACTCTCATACGCCCCAAGATACAATCCCGCACCCACAAACGTCCAAACCCCCCTCAACGCCCCACCCCTCCACAACCCCCTAAACCCCTTTTCATCCACAATCTCCCGCCCAACCTGCCACCCACTCTTCTTCCTATACCCATTCCCCCGCACGCTCGTAGCCTCCTTACCCTGCGCATCCACAACCGCGCCCTCCTCCGATGGCTTAGCCCCATGTTCCACCGCGCCCAACATAATCCTCGTCTTAACAACATCAATGGGCGTCGTAACCACAGCCGCAACCGCCCCCGCAGACCCCGCACTCACCGCCGTAATCCACGCACTCTCGACCAAACCCCCCCTCGTTTTGCCACGCGCATCCCTCCACTCCCGAATCGCGACCTTGAGCCGTTCAAACATGGGGAATTGCATCGCCGTGAAGGGCAAGTTGCGGCCCGCGAGCGCCGTGTAGCCGCGCCAGAGGGCGAGGGGGTTGGACCGGAATTTGGAGAGGGTTTGCAGGGTGGCGTTGGTGGGGGAGCCGGAGGAGACCATTTGGGCGTTTTGTTTGATTACTTCGGCGGGGGTGAGGATGGCGCATGATACTAGTTCTGCGAGGGAGGAGGCGGTAGCGTGAAGGAGGGGGAGGGGGACGATGGTGGTGTTGGAGGTGGTGGTGTTGAGTCGGGTTAGGATGGATTTGGTGTGTTCGTATGTCGTGAAGAAGGCTCCTGCTACAACGATAAGTTTTTTGTTAGATGGAGAATTCTTCTCTTCTCTTCTCTTCTCTTCTCTTTCATCTTCTTCTACCCCCTTTTCCACAAACACACAGTCTCTGCCCCAACCCTTCCGTCAAATAAATACCAATCCACCAACCCAAACCCCCCTCAACAGATAGTAAAAAGAAGCAGAAACATATACATACAAGACGGCAACGTAGCCACAATCACACTCCCAACCCCCTGATACAGTCCCCGAAAAAGACCCGGATTCAATGTCCCCGTCCTAGTATTCGTATACAAAGTTGCGTAATCGGGTGATTGGATGCGCGTCTTTAGCGTGTCGAGCGGGTAGACGAGTAGGTCGACTGTGAAGGCTGCTATGGCTCCGGCCTGATATAGGTTAGAATGGTTTCGTGGTTTGTCTTCTCTTCTCTTTCTCTTTCTCTTCTCTTTCTTTCTTCTTGTATGAGAGGGGGGAGGTTTGGCTCTTAGATGAAGTATAACTCTTTCCCATCCCACCAACAAACCCTCCCCCCCCAAAAAAAACAACAACAAAAAACAACATAAACCCACAATCAAAATATCCGAGTGATGCCCCCCAGAAGCCATCTTTACTTCCCCAAAGCAAAAAAATAAAAAAACAATTCGCCGATGTGTGTGTGGTTGCAGGTTTGATGGGATGGGGAAAGATTATTGTTGTGAGTACCTAAGCGTAAGATGGGATGGGTCATAAAGAAAACATGCAGTACGTCACCGGTAACTAATGCCCAACCAACAAACACGCTTGCACGTGCTTCGTCAAACCGTTCAAACCAACAACAAGAACCAAAAAAAAAGTCGGCTTCGTTACGGGGAATAATACGAGTTGTTGTCTTTATCTGATGGCTTGATGGTTTTGGTTCACTTACCTAGCCCTGCTAGCTTGGCAACGTCTTAAGCTGAACGTGCGATGCGGCGTATTATGGTACCTGATGACCGGAGCCATGGAGCCTAGGTCAAAGTACACAGGTCTCCAACTTATACATGAAACCAAAAATGACGGAATTGATATCACTCTATTCATACACAATGTCTAATACTAGCTACCTGAGATCAATCATCCCATATCGCCACCACGCCAACCATTCTGTGAATCTCCAGATTGATGTTTTGGTGTGTGCCGAGGAACCCTCCACGCGACACCAAAGACAAAAGATAAAAGGGGGGTATATCAATATTCCACATCCCGAGGCCTGCACCGTGAATACCGTTGCGAAGATGGTAGAGACGCCGAGTATGGCAATTGCCAGTTTAACATAGAGAAGAAGGAAAAAAAGGGCCGATCCGAGCCCTAACCTTAGCCCGTCCATCCTCCCGTAAACGCCGCGAAAGTCACTTTTCGTTGAATTCTGCCGTGGATCGACCTGCGATCGGAAAGTGGGGAAGAGAACGACTACAGCTTGGTGTCCTGCCTGTTCGAGTCGCTCAGCCTCCGGAAGGGTCCCTGCAGCGTTGCACTGGGTCCGGGTCTGCTACTAGTGGCTCCTGTCGCACTGCTTCCGCTCGTACTTGCTGTTGTGCTACCCGGCGTCCTCGAACTGCCGGCAGCATTCGAGCGCTGTTGAAGTGTTGCACTCACGACCCATTGCAAGTGCATGCGCATGTTGCTGATAGCGGCATTGACGTGCAGCATCTCGTCTTTGGAGCGCTGACTCTCATTGATGATCATCATGTTGGTGCGACCGTCGAGATCGGAGAGGGCTTGAGATATGCGAGACACTTCCTCGCGAAGGGAGTCGTGCAACGTAAGGAGATGGTGGACTTGTGAGTCAAAAGGTGGCTGGGCCGGAGTGCTGTCATTGCCTGGTGGAACAGGTGGAAATGAAGCGGGTGGCAGTCGGAAATCGGGTGTCGGTGCTTGAGGACCGGCATCGTTGGGATCCAAGGGATCGGTGACGGGAAAAGACGCGTCGTTCCCGTTAGCTGGATACAGATAGTTGGTAATGTTGGTGAGCCCGTCCTCGAGTATGCCAACCGTCCTCGTCAATGGCTCCATTCGCGCTTCGTTCCTCTCAATGCGGGCTTGTTGTTCGCGGAAGTGCGGGGCCATGGTCGCCATGGCACAAGCGGCTTCGTGGAGCACGACTTGGGCACGCTCGGCCGTGAACTTGCAGCCCACGATGGTGCCCTGGCAGGGTATGACATGTTTTGGGCAATCGTTGTTGATGTGGGGTTTCAGGTCCAGGCGGAGGACTTCAGCCGCGCAGAGAGTGCAGGACGTCAAGCGATTGGGGCATAGGCTTCGTTGGTGCTCCTGTATCACGGTATTTAGCCAGTGCTTCACAAGCGGCTCGTCTGGTCTCGTCTTACCTCGAGATCCTTCTTCATGAGCGAAGTATGACAGTCCTCGCAGCTCACGGTGTAATGCAAGCAGCCCTTGTGGAAGTCCTTCTGGGAGACGAGCAAGCGGCAGTCGGCCATGGCACACTCGACGGGCGTGTACTCGCAGTACAGCATCACGTGGTCGTGGACGTTGGCCCGCTGCGCCACCCAGCTGCAGCCTGCCTTGGTGTTGGGGCACTTGACCACCAGCTCGGCCAGCATCGTCTCGATGATCTTGGGCACGGGCCGAATGTCCTTGTCGGTCTCGACGGGGTGACGGCAGGTGGGACAGGTGCGGCGGCGATTGGCCTGCGGAGCCCATGTGTGGTCGAGGCAGTCGCGGCAGAAGTAGTGTTCGCACGAGAGCTGGACGGGGGTGTCAAAGGGCGCGCGGCAGATCAAGCAGACGAGGTTGCTGTCGGGCTCCGACACGTATTCGAGCGACTGCAGCTCGGGCGGGGCTTTGACGATTCGGCTGTGGCGACGCTTCGATGAGGGTGAGTTGGAGACGCGGAGAGCCAAAGGTGAAGGGCTGCTGGGAGGGCCACCGACCGTCATTCTGTCGTCGTGCTCGTCCAGCCAGCCGGCCGCGTTGGCATTGCTGGAGGCCCGTGAAGACCGGCGGTCGTTGGGCGGCGGGATGGGACTGGGAGACGACATGGCGGTGAAGGGGGCTCTCCTCGCAAAAGAGAACTACATTCACGCCCAGTCACAGTGGTGGTGGTGGTGGTGGTGGTGTAGCAACCTTCGCTTGTACCGTCCCAACGGTCAGCGGGTGAGAGGCGCTGTCAGGCTGTCGAGGGTGCAAGTGTGGGCGGGGGATGGTCGCCCTGACAGTCGTCGTGCGGGCTGCAGAGCGGCCGGGGCAATTGTTATATAGCGCCGGTCAGGAATGCGCATGGAAGGGAGCATGCGGGCGTTGCGGTGTTGCGCAAGAGCGAGACATGGCCGTGCCAGGTGCAGCTGGCCTGCCCTGGTCCGGTAGGCATCGTATATCCCCCCGCCAATCGGGCCGACGCCAAGTGCGGCGCCTCTCGCTGGTGCATGCAGCCCTGGCGTGGGTGGACATGGGCGAGGCTGGAGCTTGTCGTCAGCGGACCGCTCCACCCCCATCGTTATCGTGCACCTGTACTGTATGTAAGTGGTAACGCGTGTGTCTGCATGTCCATGGAGTTGTAGGATCCGCGCCTTTTCCCTGCTCTCCACTTCGTTTGTCCGCTTGCGGCTCCTCTCTCGGTTACACAGCAAGCACCTGCTGCGCCCGAGTGACCATACCTCCCTTCACCATCGCCGTCATGGCCACCAATCCTCCGCAGTTGTTCCTGCTGGCCGACCACATCAAGCTCTCGTTGCTGGAGCGCCAACGCGCATTGTCGCTGAACCTCCCGTCCAACAGCCAGGATGGCCAGATCTCGCGGTCACTAGAGCAGCTGCGATCAGGCATCGAGTCACTGGAGTCGCAGGTCGAGGACACATCAGATGAGTAGGGCCCCGCTACCCCATTGACACTCTTTCCACGCCTTGCTCCTAACACGACAACCAGGTCTATAACATCCCAGCTCCCACGCCTCAAGTCGCAACTCGCCGAGCTCACCTCGCAATTCACCCGCGACGGCGCCCCCAATGCCACCTCACCCACCCTCACCACACCCAACGACCCCTCGCTGAAATCAGACTTCGCCGCCGCACAAAAGAAGAAACCACGCTCAGCCTCCAAATCTGTCCGCTTCACCGACCATCCCTCAGACTCGCCTTCCGACGACCCCAATCGCAACGCCCTCTTCCCCTACCGCGATGACCCTTCCGATCCCGACGCGCCGCCCGACCAGTCCGACCTATCGAATCAGCAAATCCACACCTATCACAGCGACGTCATCCGCGACCAGGACGACCAACTCGACCGCTTGGGCGAGAGTATCGGCCGCCAACGGGAGCTGAGCATGCAGATTGGGGATGAGCTGGAGGGCCAGGTCTTGCTACTCGACGATGTCGAAGAGGGCGTCGATCGCCATACAGCGCAGTTCCAACGCGCGAGGGGACGTCTAGATCGCTTTTCGAGAAAGGCGAGGGAGAATTGGAGTTTGACTATTATTGTCGTGCTCATCATCATTCTGGTTTTGCTCATCGTCATCACGAAATGAGCGTGTATCAGGCGGCGGCGGCGGCGGTGGCAACGGCTGGCCTCCTCGAAATGAGACGAGCGTTTGGGATCCGTCACAGATGGGAAGATGGAGAAGTAGATACCAGGACATATATGGCGTTTGGGAGCATAGTAAGCGAGCAATATCCAAATACATGTGTTTTTTTCCCAAGGTTTCAGTACGGGTACATCATAAGTGACTTTTTTTGTTAAAGAGAAATTTAGCATTGGGGAACAGCAAGTGCATGGAAGCTACACTATGACAATCGACTTCTCATTCAGTCACCTCAGTAAAATGAGGTTCCGACATGTCAAGACCCCCAGCAAAAGAACCTTTCTGTGCCCCCCGTGTCGAATGTTTCATAAGAGGCGAAACAAGCTCCTTTCCCACATATCAGTAGGTTCGTCAGAAGCCGTAGGGCTCCAAGACGCCCAAAAACGCCACGCATGATGCAAAAAGGAAGAAAGACGCTGTCGAGTAGTGATGCTGATATGGCCAGCTGCAAGGGTATCACTGGTATTTGGATATACAAAGGGGGACGCTCCTGCATCTTGAAGCGTATGTCATGTTCCGAGTCGTCATTGATCATGGTCAATGTACCTCCAGCGAACTGAGTCCTCATAGGTAAAGCTTCCTGTCGTGTCGATGACGAAAGTGCTTAGAGTCAACGAGTCAAGCCGACATCGCCCGAGGTTGTTGGTAGGAATAGAGGTTTCCAGGTTCGAAGTGGTACCTCACGGGATGCCGATCGCTTTTTTCGACTTGTCGTATACGACGTATGTGATTGATACCGCAGGAACCACCTTCAGCAGGTTGGGTGTCAGTCCCTTGAATAGACCTCTGACACCTTCACCGGCGATGGTCTGTCTGGTGACGTCCATGATGCCCGTGTAGGTCCGTGGGTGGAGGACGGTACCCTGGCTCTGTAGTCGGGTTCGTAGGAGGTTGAGTGGGTAAACAGCGCTGGCTCCAAATGCTCCAGAAAAGCCGCCGATCGCTGCTGTCATGAAGCCACCCGGCTGGGCGTCTTGCTCGTGGCAGCCGAGTCGCTTCGCATTGCGTCGAGCAACGGAGCGCTTGAGGTATTCGAAGGTACCCAGATCGAGTGCTGCATAGGGGAAGATGCCAAAAATACCCATAGGTAGGCCTCGGTAGTATGCGACGACGCCGCCCGTTCGCCACATCTTCTTCGCCGTGGCCCAGATCAATCGATTGCCGTGTAAACCACCCGATACCGTTTCACATTGCATGCGACTTGAACGTGTGAGTTCGCGTAGGGAGGCAAAGTACAGTCTGTACTTACAACTTCAACGTGTCAATCGGATAAACAGCGAATTGGGACACCATTCCTATAGCTGTCAGTGAAACGGTCTACTGGACCGGCTTGGACAACTTACCCGCAAGACCCCCGGACACAAACTTCGACCACGAATGAATGATGGCTGGGTCATTGTGTCCTTCTATCTTGGCGAAGATGCGCTTCGCAGCCTACGCAAGTTAGGAGTGCGCGTCGGTTGCTACTGGCTATACTTGCCTCATAAGAGCCGAATTTGATGGCCGATTCTGGCATCACCTTGATGACGTTCAGGCCGTTGCCTGTTCAGCATGGTTAGCGATGATCAATCTACAGGACCTAGATGTACTTACCAGCATACAAACTGCGCATGCCGCCAGCCTGCCATAGCTCTTTGGTGGCGGTCGCAAGCGGCCTCCAAGCGTTCATAGCAGCTTTGACGATGTTGCCATGCTTCGCAGCGGCGACGGCTTCTTCCGCCACACTGGTTTGAGCTATGAGGTAGACTTTCAAACGATCGAGGGGTGCAGTGGAGGTGCGCGAAACAATGCCTGCAATACCTCCCGCCACGAAGTAGCCTGGATTGGGAACACAAGCAATCAGCATGGTTCCGAAGCTCTCTATCACTCCTGCTTGTATCTCTCTGATGGGAGTACTGATTTTACCGTCCTCAGGACGTGGCGGGAGGGCCCGTTGGAAGGCAAGCGGCGAAGGGGAAGGCGAAGCCATTTCTTCCGCAGGGAGGGGGTGGTAGGGTGGTGTGCGCGCTACCAAGAAAAGGGAGCCAAAGAAAAAATGAAGAAAACGCTGTGCAGTACCTAGTCCTTGGATTGTGTCGTCACTTATGAGAACGTCGCCATCTTGGCTTACTTTCATCGTGGCAGAGAAGTACGACATTACGGCGTGGAGGGAGGGCGCGCTAACTGGGATGAAAAGCAGGAAGTCCCTTTCGTCAGTTAGTATAGTGCCGCGGAAAATGCTCGACCCCCGGCCCAAGGTTGATATAGCAAATGCTCGAAACGCCATTCGGCCATGAATGGAAGAGGGATCAGCAAATCCACGTACCGCCATTCTTCAAAACTAATGGTCCCATCATTGTTGGTATCCACTTCGTTGAAGAAGTTGTCGAGGTTGTTGTTAGGGACCGTAAGACCAGCGGTCCTCAAGGCAGCGCGCAATTCCTCTTTGGAGATTTTGCCGTCACGGTTGTAGTCGATACTGCGGAAGAGGTGCAGGAGCTCCTTTTCGGTTTCGTGCACAAAAGTACGGAACTCTGCGAAGCGCCGTGTCAGCATATCTCGAATGCCGCGGGATGGCAAGCTAGAGCGACCAACCATAGTATGATATTCTCCCATTCCCGTCTGTATCGACAGCTTGCATCACCTCGTCCAGGAGTTGGTCCGCATTTTTCAGGGCTACAGTGTGCTCTTAGCGACGTGACCTGTGCGCAGCGTGGCCAGTCTTACGATGGTCGAGCTTCCGCAATCCCTTCTTGAGGCCGGCAAGGTCGAGGTGGCCCTGCTTGCGGGTGTCGAGAGTTGCCCATAGTTCGTCCACCCTGGCGTCGGTAGCGCGTGCGCTGTGTGTATCCATGGTCTGCCTGCTATCTTCGGTCTATCATGGCTGGAGGGGCGCGACACGCGAGGGGGGGCGGCTATCGACACCGGGCGGGGCGATTGACGGATAGAATGGCTGGAATGAGGATACAGGTGCAAGTTCATAGGATTCCGACGTGGGGTATGAGGTCAGTCTCAAGCTTGGAGAAGGCGGCTGGAAAAGGCTAGCGTGATATGCCGCAACACCAGAACCACGACCGCAGGAGCGGCCAGCATTGGCTTGCACATGATTGGACACCCACTTACAACGCCCATATGTCTTTCTACCTTTGACATCGCGTGATTTGCCTTGTATTTCTTCACCTATGAAAATGCTGTAAAGGCACCTCCACGTTTGCTGTGCTATCTTGTTCTGCTGGTTTCTCAGGTGGGAACGTTCAGCCTGGGTTGACGCGCGTTTGACCAAGTAAACCATCAACAACTATCGAGGCTTTTCGATTTGAAGCGCAAAAGAATCCTAACGTTTGCGCATGCCAGAGCTATTCTTGTCTTCTTTTGTTTGCACCCTCCACCTTACGGGCGTTGAGGTTGTCAAGGCCCAGGCCCGAGGCTGCAGTCACATCACGCTCGCTCCAAGTTCATCGTACCTTAATTCATAGCTTGAGTAGCTCACTACCAGTGACTCTGGGGAAAGAGGCGAATCGGAAGCAAACGTAAAAGTCTATTTTAAGACGGAAAAGTCATCCACAACATCATGGCCTCCAGCTATTGGGAATCTACACAGCGAAAGTTCTGGACATTCACAAAGCAAGAGCTGGCACTCGAGCGAAAGAAGATAGAAGAGTCGGAACGGAACTTGGTGAACCTGTATCCTCTGCCAGATCGACGACACCTCAGCATTTACTTCTCCCACCGTACGTGTTCCAAGAGTCCATGCTAGACCAGGCTGACTTTGCTGTAGAACTCGCGAAAATGGCAAGGCCTCTGGGCATCCGGCAGCAAGCTCTGGCTACTGCTCAAGTGTACGTGCGGCGGTTCTACACAAAGGTCGAGATTCGCAGGACGAACCCGGCGCTTGTTCTGGCAACCGCACTGTATCTGGCGTGTAAGATGGAAGAGTGTCCGCAGCACATCAGAATGGTGCTAGCAGAGGCGCGGCACTGCTGGGGTAAGTGACGATGGATAACACATGCCAAACACACTTAACAAAATACTGCAGATTCATCCTTCAATGACATCTCCAAAATCGGGGAGTGCGAGTTCACGCTCATCTCGGAGATGAACTCGCAGCTGATCCTTCATCATCCCTATCGCAGCCTCGCAGAGATGCAGACGCAGTTTCAGTTGACACAGGAAGAGAACGCACTGGCTTGGTCAATCATCAACGACCACTTTCTCACAGATCTGCCTCTCCTTCACGCCCCACACGTGATCGCCATCACAGCGATGTTCTTAGCCGTCGTCCTCAAACCAATCGGCTCCCAGGTCAACGCAGCTGGCATGAACAACGCACTCCAGACGCTAGGCAACGCTCGAGGTGGGCAGGGAATGCAGGCGAGGATACAGAAGTTAGTGGACTGGCTTGCGGAGAGCAACGTGGATATCGAGGCTGTTGTTGAGTGCACGCAAGAGCTCATATCGCTCTACGAGGTTTGGGAGTCGTACACGGATAAGACGTGCAAAGACCAGATTGCGAAGTTTGTGAAAGCAAGAGGACTCGATAAGTAATACGATAACGTAGATGAAAGTTGCGTCATCTCGACTCCCGCTACAGTTACTACTCTAGGAGCTGAACACGCTGCTCGAGCTACAGAGATTGCGGGTAAGCTGTTGTTGCCCGGCGGCTGTACTGTGTAGTTCGAAAAGTAGCGCTTGGTTCACGGAACATCAAACATTCGACGGTCTCCTGTTTCCGATGATGGTCTCCAGACACAACGCCCACCATGTCCGACACGGCTGATTCATCACACGCTCTCACAAAATCTGCATGCGCCACCAAGTCGCAGCAAGAGGCCGCCCCAGCGTCCAGTCCACTGTGCCACCACGAGCTGCATGCCCATCCGTCTGAGTGCTTATTATGGTTGTCAGCACTTAATGTAGTAAGCAGCCTTACAGTGCACGCTTTCATCACGACCAGCAATGCAATTGGTACCGACGGCCCACTTTCACATAAATTAACACCAGCGTCGCGTCCGCCTGCCTTGATCCTGCGGGAAGTGGGGAGACGATGAAGTGAGCGTGTTTCGAGCTGGAGATGATTCTTCATGCGATAAGGCTTGGCCTGTCACAAAAACGTTTGTGAAGAGGGGACAGTCAGAGCGGCCGGCTGGAGGTGAGCAGGCTCAAGACGCTCGCGATAAGCATCGCAGCGCGGCCCCATGGCAGGAAGATGGGGTGACGAAATGGACGGGCGCCAGAAGCTACTGGAGGGTGTCGATCGCAGTCGAGATGCGCCGGGTAGAACGAGCGTCGGCGGGGCACTATTTTGGGCACTCATGGTGGCTTCGTCCCATTGGACGTGGCTGGGAGGCCCTAGCGGTCGGGACGTCACACTGGACGAGGGTCCGGGCACCCACGGAAACACTTGACGGGTGGGAGATGTCTCGCACGCAGCGAGCGTCTAGGCGTGGGCGGTTGAAGGGTGTACCATCGGCGTAAGCAGGTTGCGATGCAGGTCGCTCTGCGTTGCCCATGTGGTGATGCCGGCGTCTGGTCGACCCAGACCGTTGCTTCATTCCAGAACATGTCCAGCACCTCGAGAGGGTAGCGATTTGCGGACCCGGCAGGGACTCGGCCGCCACCAGGCATCCCGGAGCCCCCTCATCCACCACGCACGCACACGCTGTCGCGCTGCTGCTGCCCGTGGGAGACTCTGGGCGATGTGGCCGCCCTTACCGGCAAGCCTTCACATTAGCAGCCATGTTGTTGGCGTTGATCAGGGCTGCTAGCTGCTCTGGTGCTGGCGGGGACTTGAAGCATGCATTCCCCTGGCGACGGTAAAGGTGCGGAAGAAGCGGTCAGGGCGCAGACAAAGTGGGTGGTCACTTGCCAGCCAGCTCACAGCCTCGCTGGTGGCAGCTGTTAGCGTCGTGTGTCGCATAAGTGTTGTTTGATAATGCCGCTGCTGCGGTAGTGGTGCGCGCGCCGCATCTCGCAACAACAAGAACACCAACAACAATAATTGCCCGATTTGCGGTATCGATGTGGTGCACCAGGCGGCTCGTGAAGCGCAAAGTCGCTGGTGATGATGCGACGATGCGGATGCTCATGCCCTCGGGAGACGATCCGTTAGATAGCTGGGCTACTGCGCACCTGGCGCTTCACCACGCAGTGAAGAAGCGTTCGAGGGTCCTAGCGCACGCCTAGAGCGAATGGGAGCAGGGATGCCCGTCGGTGGCAATCCAATGAGGCAGCCGCGACCCACTTAAGCACCGCGCTTGGGCCATGCTGCCATCTGACCAGCGTCTTCTTCTCCCAGCCCTTTCGCTCTTCTTGCTCCTCGCACTCCTGCACACCCAGCGCTCAGCAAGACATCTACTCAGCCTCGCATCCCACCGCCCGTAGTTAATATCTCCCTCGCCTGCTTGCGCACTTCGACCGTTGCACCTGCTGGCACCCCCCCGCACCCAACAAGCTCTGTCCGCCGAAGCTATACCCCTTAGTTTCGCCTTTGTTGTGGTGGTCCCGTCTCTGGCCTGCAGCCCCTCACCCACAACACACGCTCCGAGCATCCAGCAGCAGCAACCGTAATCATGTCACAGTTCTTCAACTACGGTGCCCAGCAGCACCACGCGCAACACCTCAACGCCCATTCGCATGCGCACACCCACCACGGCGGCCGGTCGCGGAGGGCGCCGCGCATCTCGGCCCAACAGAGCCAGAAGCAGTTCCGCCCAGTGCGCACCCCGAAGGAGTTCAACGTCGAGCCGCCCACCCTGATCGCCTTCAAGCGCGACTTCGAGGCCGCGCGCTCATTCGACATTGAGGACGACGAGATGTTCTGCCCCTTCCACCTGCTGACCGAGGATGATGTAAGTCGCTCTCGGCCCACGATATTTGCCACCCGCACTTGTCACCGCACCTGCCACAACAGCCACTGACACTGGGTCAACAGTTGCAGTCGATTCACTCTTCCGGCTCCGACCGCTCGTCACTATCGAGTGGATCGCCCGAACAGTCGCCCCTCCAGCACCAACTGCAGCCGACACCTTCTTTTGTCCTGTCCTCGGCTCCCAACCCCTACACACCCCTCGCTTACCAACACAACAACTCGTCTCAAACCAAGCTGCACCAGCCACTAGCCCAGCGCACCCGCAATGCCATTCCCATCGTTGACCCGTCTACACGAGCTGTGGCCAGCCCACCACCATCTGTCTCCCCCAACCGACAGATGCAGCAACAGTTCATGTCGCGACGCTGGTAGAGCCTCGCAGGCACGAGACTAAGCCTCCTGTTCGGTCATTGGTGCGGCGTTGTCGTTGTTGGCTAGTGGCTCCCCGGATCTAATCCTCTTCTTCTCGACATCCTCCGGAGGATTATACGTCTATACTATCGACTCCCCCTGTACAAATCTACGATATCTTCTTCGACATCTTGGGTATACCACTGAACTGGCGACGGCGTTGCAATCGACTGAAAACATTATTTCCGGATAGAGCGCCTTTGTCTCCTGCTTTCGAGCGCTAATGCATCACGGCGGTTTGCACATATCGGTGTTTGGGTCGCATTTTCGGTCATCTTATCCTTTTAAAGACTCTGAAAAATTCTTGGTTACAGATCACGGTCTTCTGTAGCGTTGCTGTCATACTACTCATCGCCCGGCTGCCTCTTGGACGGCGCCATTACAAAGGGTGGATTTCCTATGTGCGGTTGGTCTCTCGGTTTCAAGCGGTCGGTATATACCATTGTTGGGCGCCTTCTTGCGAAGCGGCGGTGTCAAAGCGTGTTGTGGGCTATCGGTTCTTGGGTGCATTGTCAATATCTGTACGACGCTGGGACGATTCTACGCAGTCATTGGCGCAGTCTTCTTTTCCTTGCTTTTCTTTTTCTTGTATGAGGATTTATACGACACCCGGGAGTGGGTGGGGCGATCTCTTCTTGGATGTTTTGTTTCCATCTTCCCTCCGGGAGCTTTGTTCTCTACACATTACACGCCTCTTAACGAGGGCAGTGGGTCTAGGCATTGAATGGCAACTTGTTCAATCAAGAATCTCCTCGTAGCGTGATGCATAAGAAGAGCACCGGACACCTCACGGATCGCGCAGTAACCCAAACCCCGCTCTCGCTCTCCAGATGCTACAAGGTTGCTCCGCCCCGTTTGTAGAGCGGAAACGACCGAGGCACACACTGCAGCCTACCTTGTACCTGAATGCAGGCGTCTCGATGTGGTTCCTGCGTCGGTCACAGTATGGTACCGCACTCCACGGGGTGGCTTGTGGGTGTGTGGGGGGACTTCGCATGGCATGTTGGACCTGCGTTGTGCGGGTGCGGGTGGGCGGAGCATGATTATTGGGAAGCATCGAGGAGCTTTCCAAGGATCGGATCTGTCTAGCTCACAACGTGTTGTCACACGCACGAGACGCATCAGGCAATAATTATATGACTAATTCCCGGACTACAAGTGGCAGTCGGGCCAATTGTCGTAATTGTAATGGTGATTGCCGGCCGGTGACGTATCCATAGGTAATTATTTGAAGCTAGCCCTCACTAGCCGAGGAACGTGTGAATTCTCCAGCGACCTTTTCAACACTACCGTGACACCCATCCGACCATTCCAAGCTTCATTGACATCTAGCCACACCCGAAAAGACCGATTGCTCACTCCACTGAAGCTTGTCTTGCACAAAAAACACCTAGAGCTAGAGCTCTGAGCTACGACACGCAAACCCCGCAGCACCATCCTCACACCACCTAAAACGAAGCCAACATGTCCGCCATGCGTGCCTTCGCGACCCGTCGCACTCCTTTCGTCTTTGTCCAGCGAGCCGCTTTCTCGCAGTCAATAGCCCGCACGGCTGGCAAGGAGTCTGCTCTCCGTACGTCCGCACCGCAATCCATATCAACACCAACAAGATGTGTTAAAAACTTGAAAAAGTCTCGGAACACCACGCTAACAAGACCCCCAAAACAGACAGCGAGAACCGCGCCGAGGAAGTCGAAAAAAAGAAGCAAGAGCATTTGCAGAAGCAAAAGGATGGCAAGGGACAATGGGATGAGCAGCTGGCGAGTGACAGCGAGAGCATCGTACGTCTACCTCACCCCACCTATATCCCAACATACACACACAAGTTCCATTATCGAGATGAGTGGAATAGAATTTGAAGAACCCATTGGGCTAATTCTGGGACTTATAGGTCAAGGCCGATCGAGCCGAGACGGGCAAGGACACCAAGGAGCAGATCAAGGAGCTGCAAGAGGAATCGAAAAAGGTCAAGCCTGGCCAGTAAAACCCAAACTCTACACCGACATGCGATAATGTCTGCGTAACGATTTTCTTTCTCAGGGCTTGAAAGGGGGGGGTAGGAGGGGGAAAGGCAAAAGGCAGATGATGAATATTTTGTCTGTGAGCGATCGATGCCAGCGGTGCGTGAGCGGGCACAGGGAACCCCTTACCTAGGCGGTAAATCATAATAGGAGTTTATTTTTGTTTTCAAACAATAATATTCAGAGCAACTAGTGGGACATTTATGCATTTTTTTCACTTTTTTTTTTTTTTTTTTTTTTTTTTTTTTCAGTCTACCCCGATATCACAAGTTTTTTTTTGTTTTTTTTTGGGGGGGGTGGGGGGTTTGCGTCCTTTGTGAATCAACATCTACCTACCTACCTACCTACCTATGTATTCAATCTTCTACTTGTTACTCCATCCCTGCCAGGCACCTGAATGAGTGAGCCACACTAAATATTTCGACCCGCTCGGACGCGTTTTTTCTTCTTCAGGTTTTCGGCGAATAGGGGTAAGGTATTAGATGTTGGATTGAGGTATTTAGAGTATAAAGAAAGAAAGGAGAAAGGGGTAGGAGGTAATGGAGGGGGTTGGTTGTTTGGGTTGGGTGGTTTGGGAGGGTGAGGAGAGGTGAGGGAGGGGTGAAGGTGGGAACATGGGGAGGTATCGAAATATTTAAGAAAAAAAGGGGGGATCTAACTCACGACAAAGAAGAAAAAAAGAAAAGAGAGAGGAGATCTTTTTAAAAGACACAAAAAAGTGTGTAAAAAAGGATTATATATATGTGTACATGTGTTCTCACGATATATGTAAATAAACACGTCCATCAATTTCCCTAACCTGATTCCTCCCCCCTTCCCCACCAACTTCCCAGAACCCCAACCCCCCAAGAAAAGAGAGAAAAAACAACCACTTCTCTTCCCCTACTTCACCCTATCCTCCAACGCCTGTACCCTCCTCTGTTCCCTCTTGACATCCTCCCGCACAAACTCAGGTTCGCGCCGCACCCACTGCTCCATCCCACCCATCATCTCCATCTCCTCCCTCACACTGACGCCCTCGCGATCCCTCGCCTCCAGATCGGCGCCCGCGGCTCGCAGGACGGAGAAGGTGCTGACCCAGCACTGCGTCACAGCCTCATGTAGGGGCGTGCGACCCTTGGAATCGGCATGATTTACATCCGCGCCGTGCTCAATAAGCGCTTGTGTGATATCCGGTCGGGAGCAAGACGCAAGTGGAGTCTGGCCGTGCTGATTGCACTCATGTGGGGATACGCCGTGGGCCAAGAGGAGCATGGCAGCGGGCGCGTTGCAGAATTCGCAGGCGAGGTGTAGTGGGGTGCGCAGTCGGGCGTCCGTGGCGGAAAGATCGATGCGGTCGTGGTTGAGAAGGAGGAGGGCTGGGTCTCCGAATCGCTTGTCTCTGCTCGCGACGAGGGGGCGGGCGAGGGCGATGTGGAGCGCGCGGGCGCCTTCGTTGGTGCAGATTTCTGGGTTGGCGCCGTGGGCGAGGAGCGTGGAGACGACGGTTGGCGAGGGGGAAATGCATGCGAGGGCGAGGGGGGTCCAGCCGTCGTTGTCTTGAGCGTTGATGGAGGCGTCAGAATCTTTCAACATTTCTGCTACGACGCGGTGCATGTTGGCGCCCGCCGCGTAGTGGAGAGCGATTCGCCCTTTTTCCGTAATCCGAATGGTAGGGTTGGCGCTGCGCTCGAGCAAGTACAGTGCTGCGTCCTCGTGATCCGTTGTAATGGCACTGATCAAAGGTGTATGGCCCAAGGCGTCCACAGCGTCGATATCCAGCTTTCCTCCATCAGCCATTTCCAACTGCAAAAGGAATTTGAGTGCTTCCACCTGCCCGCAGGCAGCAGCAACATGCAGTGCTCCTCGGCAATCTGCGTTTACAGCCAAAGGATCAGCAGAGTGCGAGATGAGAAAGTCAAGAAAGTTTGGCTCACTCCGGCAAGCCAAGAGAAAAGGGGTATCTCCCTTGTTACTCCGGCAAGCCAAGAGAAAAGGGCTGTCTCCCTTGTTGTCCTTCGCATTGATGTCTGCGCCTTTCTGCTGGAGCCTATCTATGAGGTCGGTCTTTCTGTGCTGGACCGCAACGTGCATCATAGTAGAGCCGTCGTCGCATCGGTCAGCATTCACATCCGGTAGCGATTCGAGCATGCGAAATGCTAAGGATTCGGTCAGTCCGTTGCTCGAACGATGAAATGGGCGGAATAAGTAGGCGAACGCGGTGAACTCTGAGCTTTTTCCAAGCATGAATTTGCATCGGCCACTTGTGAGCAAGAGGTCCACGATCGAGGTATCCTTCTCAGAATCATTCCTTAGCATGGCGATGGCTCGGTGTACTGGCGTCAATTGAGGTCTGGGATGACGTGGGCATTTTGCGGGATCAGCTCCAGCATCGAGGAGAACGCTGACGAGCTCTTGGTTGCGAATGGCCACAGCAACGTTAATTGGTGTGTCTCCGTTCACGAGCACCGTGTTCGGATCGGCGCCTAACGTGAGGAGCTCTGCCACCATTTTGACATGCCCCTCCGACGATGCAACGTGCAGCAGATGGCGCATAGCCCTTGATCTGACAAGATCACCACCTCCATCCAACACCCATTTTATCCATGCCAAGTCCCCAGAGCAGGCAGATTTGGAGTCAATGTGAGGATACATGATTGACACAGTAGTCATCAGCGATTTCATCGTAGCATGAGATCCTGCCATGGCCATCTGAAGTGCGACGCTCTGTGTGGGATAATCGGGCCCACCGAGATGCTTCAGAATGGTTTTGACAGTGTCGAGATAGCCAGCTTTCATAGCACGTTCGAGGAGGGCCACGCCACCGGGTGGATCCATTGTCAAGTCAGCGCCTTGGTCTAGCAGAGCCTGAAGCACTTCGGTATGCCCTGAAAGTGCTGCTTCCATAGCTGGAGTACGGCTCATCGGTTCGTCGCTAAGAGTGTTCACGTCGGCGCCTCGTTCGATGAGCACTTGTACGATGTCGACATGGCCGTGATCACAGGCGACCGATAGCGCAGCTGTCAAGATTAGCAACTGCTCGTGCGTAGACAGACAATTCGCACTTACTGCAACCTTCTTTGTCGCGATCCTCAACATTCATACCCTCCTCCAGTAAGAATTTGACAGTCTCGAGATGGCCCTCGCTGGTCGCCCACATTAGAGCAGTGCCTCCATTGTTACTTCTAACATGCAACGCTGCCCCTTTTGCACGCAGTAGTTTGACGACGGTAGTATGTCCTCTTTCAGCGGCAAGAATGAGAGGCGTCTTCCCTCTTAGACACCTTCTTTCCATGTCAAAGCCTTTACTAATAATAAAATCAGCCGCGTGGACCATACCCTTTACAGCAGCCCAGTGCAGAGGGTTCATTGAAGTTGGTCCTGAGGTAACTTCCAGGCTGGCGCCGTGGTCGAGCAGAAGTTGCATGATGGCAGGAGCGTTTTCTGCTCCCGAAATTGCGTGAAATATCGGGGGCGTATCGATGACCGGGTGATGGATATTTGCGCCTCTTTCAAGCAGCAGTCGAATGATATCCCACTGGAGCTCATAGATGGCAATGACGAGCGGGGTCCCTCCATCGTCGGCTTTTCGTTCAATGTTTGCACCGTCGTCTAGCATGGCCTTCACGGCCGCAATGTCGCCGTGTTCTATCGCATCGTAGAACTCTTCGTAGTCCCACCATACTCGTCTGAGTTCCCATGGTTGTCTCGCCATTTCTCCTGATTCGATGGCGTTTGTCACATTTGCATCTGCGTCCGGCGTTCGAATATCCTCCCACGATTCGGAGAGGCTGTTACCGTCGAGACCGGATTCCCCGTTGTCGTTGGACAGAGGTTGGGGAAGTTCGACTACATTTCCATTGTGGCTTAGTTTCGGAGATGCTTGTCGAATAGGGAGCTGAACGTCTGAATCATGAGACTTGGATGTCCTTTCCTCGAACGAAGCTATGAGCATCTCTTCGCTGGCCATTGGCGTAGTCTGTTCGCTCATTGTAGGCAGACTGTGCTGTGGTGTATCTGCTCGTACATACGATGGAGATTCGCAACTGACTGTGGTCCGACGAGAGGCTGCGAGAGATAGACCTGGAGTACCTCGCGGTCAGACTTCCTTTATAGCTCACGTTTGTATGTGGTAGGTGATATCTCTCACAAGCACTTCACCCTAGAATGCATCGTCGTACCAAGCTTGGAAGGCAGAGTCCGTCAGATGCCAGGCAGCAGTATCGCCAGGACGCCCAGCGCAGGCTGCAGTAAGCAACATGACTGGCGCACTTGAGGTTCAAAGCAGATTGGCCGGCCGGTTTTCGCGGGTGTAAATAAGCGGAGTCGCCTCGTAGGGTTTCAGCTGAAACGGACCCCTCCAGCTCATCATGCGCGTTCGAGGTGGGGCAAATGTGGCGCAATCCGACCACGAAGTACGTCGCACAGCAAAGTCTCATCATTCCAGTTGGGTATTATTCGAACTGCAAAGAACGTACAGCCTCAAGGAGTGCAGTGATTAGGTAAGTGGATACTTCCATGGCGTTGGCCAATAATGAGTGGGTTCCCCTCAGCCCCTCCCTAAAAGCAGATGTGGCGTCATCTCTGCACCGCCTTATCCGCAATTGTCAACAGCTGACCTAACGGCGCAAGTAGTCTACGCAAACTCTTACTCAACCTCCCTCTGACCTGATTCTTCCCTACCTTCTCCTTCAACAACGCAATCATGGGAGTCTCCTCAAATCACCTGCTGCTCGTCACCCTCGCAATACTGGTCTTGTTGCCCACCGGAGCCCATGCTTTTGGCGCTGGAAACATCGCGTCCATCTCCAAGATTGAAGGCCAGAACTGGCGCCATGGAGACATTGAGGATATGCTTGCCACAGTCGCTTGCTTGAAAGGTCACAAATGGAAGAGCAATATGATCAAGGTATAGCTGAATAGTGAGCTTGTTGTGAGCAGTGACTGATCTTTGGTGTAGCGTGTATATTTCGGCAACTGGCTTCGCGATTACTCGCAGGTATATCGCCCAACACGTAGAAATTTTGAAGGCATGCTAACCCTCCAAGGCTGTTGATGTCGGAACATTGGCAAAGGTCCAGGTAAGCTATTGTGGCAGGCTTTGTCATGTGCAAGACGCCTGACTGTTGCCAGGGCGAAACCATTCGTATCCTGGTCTGGGTTCTATCCTTCATGTCCTTTGGCTATGCCACTAGAGAGTTCGAAGTCACCGCCGAGAGACTGGGCGTCTACAGGCCCGAGGAACACATTGGTAAGTATATTGACATTGTCTTGATCGTACCGCTAACAAGATATAGATAACCCTGTAAGCGTGTTCAAGATAGCACTTTGAACGAGTAGATTTTAACAAACATTGCAGAAAGACTACGCCGACAACGAGGACGCCAGAAAGTATGATCCTCGACTTCGCGGCCCAGTGTCGGAGGCTGAGCTTGCAGTCGACCCTAACACTGGCATGAAGAATTACATTGCGAATGAGCACGGCGGATGGGCTACTTCGACTGGTTACGTCAAGTACTCCTTTGCCCGAGCTATCCACTTTGGCCGGCTCTATACGCATGGCCCGTCAGGTCAACGCGGACGAGAAGAAGACCTCTCTGAAGCGCTGCGCTGCCTTGGCCAGGGACTGCACTGCTTGGAAGACTTTGGAGCCCACACTAACTACACCGAGCTCGTACTACGTGAGCTCGGCTACACCAACGTCTTTCCTCACGTGGGCGCACAAGCTGGCATCAATCTCCGTGGGCAGCACACATACCCACTAGTGACTGGCACGTTCGGGGGCGTTGACTTCTTCCATTCAGTTCTAGGAGAGGCCAACGACCACATTACGCAAACCGAGATTGATGAGGTCAACACTGCTCTCGTGGATGCGGTATCAGGTGGTGGCTCAAGGGGACCGGGAGGTGGATCAGATCCATGCGGCGGACTTATCGATGCTCTCAGCAAGGTGCCCGGCACCGGCGATCTCATTCAACAAGCACGAAGTCTGCAGGCTTCGTCAGATGCACAAGCTGCAGCGAATGCTCGCTCTGGAATCTACGACAACTACAGTTCTTCCAGAGCAGGAGGGCCAGGCGGATACCAGCAACCACCTAACACATTCGATGCGCCACCTGGATCCGTGGGTGGTCCGCCGGGACCGAACATTCCAGGCACGGAAACGGATCCTGCAACTATCATTCCGAAAATCATGCCAATATTGATCTTTCGCGACAATGTGGTGCGCAGCATCTCGGCCATCATTTCCAAGATCCCTGGCCTCGAGAAACTGATCGAAACCATTACTGAGCGTGTCACGTTGTTTGTGCTGTCACTACTCGCACCCTTCATCCTGCCCATCATCAAGACAGCATCAGCCCAGCTGAAGAGCGGCTCCTCTGCCGTCATCGACTCTGCGGCCAAGCACCAGTTTGAAGTCTGGACTGACCCCACATCCACGAACCCAACGCACAGCATGCTGTCCAAGGACCACTTTGTTAACATCTTGAACCAACCCGCTGGTCAAGTTGCCGTGGTGATCCTGCAGTACGTTGCTCCGCGCGTAATCTACGCCTGGGACCACCCAGACGTACCCGTCGACCAGGTCCTGAACGACTGCCTCCAAGCCTTCCACCACCCGGCTCTCCGCGATTCGCGTTGCGAGCTCCACAACAACATGTTTGAAGTTGTCAGGAAGTGGGCACACAACTACCGCGGTAAGGATCTGAACGATCTCCTATCCTCGGAATCCGTCAAGGCGGGTCGAAACCAGAGCGGCGCCAACGATCACTCTGCGGGCTACGGACACGGCGCAGCGGGTGTAATGGACTTCCAAGGCAGCCATGGCGGCGGACACGCACATTCACATTCCGGCGGCCATCATGGCCATGGTGGCCACCAGCACTCGAGCTCTGGCAGGCCCGGCGATTTTCTCGGCTCCTTGACTAGCAAACTACCCGGTCCTTTGGGAGGCATTTTGAGCAGCTTCGGGGACTCTGGTCGAACGCGTGGAATGGATGATGACTTCTCCGCTTCTTCTTCTACAGCCGCGCCATACCAGCCCTCACCATCCCCACAACCTTCGCAATGGGATGCCTTCCAGCCTTACCAGTCCTCCTACGCGGGCGAAGGCTACCAGCCGCCTGCCGAGTACAGCAATATGGCACCTTCTGGTGGGTATGGATGGGGCCAGGGCCAGTATTCCGGTGGTCAAGGTGCGGAGCCTAGTTACACCGTTCCCACCAACTACCAGCAGGGCTACGAGAACTATAATGTTGCACCCAGTGGCTACGGAGAACCGCCGGCTCAGCAGCCGCCGCCCGGGGCTTATGGCGCGTATACTCAGGGTGATGCGTACGGTTCGTATGACCAGGGAGCCCCGCAGGGCAGTGGACGGCAATGGGGCGGCGGAGGTGGGAATTCGGGATGGTAGATGTTTTCACGGATATTCTCCTATGTCTCTCTGTGATGGGCAGGCGTTGAGTGAGTGTACTGACATGAGGCTTTCCCGGCCTCGTCCCGAAGGCTCCCTAGAATGCTATGAGTAATGCAATGATAATCTTTGACTCCGTCCCGGTAGACGCGCACATTAACGTCAAAGCGTAGTCCTTAGCCAAACTTCGTCGGTGCAATAGAGTTGAGATTTGGTATATTCAGCTTCCCATCTCCTCTCGTAAATACATGCATCGAAGAATCGCTCTCAAAACAGATGCCCAAGCCAGAGTGTCCAATGAACGCCGGCCGTTATGCTAGCGTATCGCGTAAATTTTTTGGGTTGTAGTGTAGGTGTAGCGGGGGGCCGTGGTGATGGTACAGTAGAGGTACATGGGGTGCTCTTGCACGCTCGCCGTTCACCACACCACATTTACTCGTTGATCTTTGCAAGGAGCCTGTCACACGTTAGTTTGCCATGCCCAAAACACCACGCCCTTTTCGGATTGTGTAACATACTCATGGTCCCGGAACAGACTCAACTCCTCTTCCCCAACCTTGATCGGGTTTCCACCGAATTGGGGAATCAAAACCTTGTCGCCGGGCTGCACACTCGGTGCTACGCGCTTGCCATCCTTATCTACTGCTCCGGGGCCGACAGCGACTACTTTGGCTTCGTTGAGCTCTTTGACGGCCGTCTCGGGGAGGAAGATGCCGGTTGCGGTTTTGGCTTCCGGCTTAATGCGTTGGACGAGGATGCGGTCGAGGAGGGGAGCAATGCTCTTGATGGACTTGATTGCGGACTGTGGGAATTTTCATTAGTCTGAAGCTGTGCGGGGGGACATATGGTATAGAGCTCGTAGCATGTTTGGAGGGGTGTATATCAAACAATGACCAGCATAGGGAGAGCAAAGCTTACCATTTTGGCGGAGAAGACGAGTGGTGGAGAGTGAGTATCACGGGAATTCAACGACTGTATTTGCGCTGGCTGAAGAGGAAAATTGTAGAAGACGGTGAGGGCTCGATGAAGAATATGGAGAGATGCTGCTTCCAGAAAATTCGAGCGCACGGACAACAACCTCGGACATGGCGTCCACCCGTCCACCAGCCGCAACACGCCATCGCGACCTCTACTACCGCCATTCCTTTCGCTTTTCCGTCTTTATCTCTTCGGCGTAGGTTAAGGCCTATATGTGGAGAAGCAATGTCCTCACACTGAGGAGCTGCTCCTCTACGGCCGGCATCAATTATGGGCTAAACACCAGATGGTATAGCGCTGAGAGGCGCCTGCCAATTACCCACAAGGACTTCGAATATGCTTTGAGGAGGGTTTTCAGATGGGATCACAAGACGGAGAGCAAGATGCAGCTTGGTAGGCGCATCCATAGCTTGTAAGAGTACGGCGATTGACCGCTTGAGCAGCCTTCGCAATCAGCGGCGGGGTCGACTCAATGGCACTTGCTGCTCTGTATACGGAGGCAAAGGCGGCAAACAGCCTCTTGCCCAAGCCCTATGGTTTCATCGTGGATCACAGGGTGCGCCCCGAAAGCACAGAGGAAGCCGAGTGGGTTTCGCAGCAGTTGCGCTCCAAGCGTGAGATAGACACTACTCTAAGGGCCCACGAACCTCCAAATTCTGACTTCATACAGTCGGCATGGAATCCACCATCCTCCCCCTCACGTGGCCCGAAGACGTTGACTTTGCAGACCTCAAACGATTCGAAACGGAAGCGCGCACTCGCCGGTACCAAGCGCTGGGCCGGGCGTGCAGAGACATGAAGATCACGTCGCTGATGGTAGCACACCATGCGAACGACCAGGCCGAAACGGTCATGATGCGACTCGCAAACAACAGACTGCGGTCCGGTCTCCAGGCAATGCAGAGCGTAGAATGGATACCAGAGTGCGAGGGCATACACGGTGTTCACCACAGCGGCAAGAGTCAGAGGCCGGATGGCAGCCTCAACATTCCATTTCCGGTCGAACAAGGAGGGATACAAATTCTACGGCCTTTACTCGGCTTTGAGAAGGAGCGCCTCATTGCGACTTGCGAAGAGAAGGATGTGGCTTGGGCTGAAGACAAGACGAATCAGATACAAACGCTTACGTCCCGCAATGCGATACGACATATCTACACGAACCATAAGCTTCCGGAAGCCTTGAGCGTGAAGTCGCTTGTCGACGTCTCGATCCGTATGCAGGAACGCATCAAGTGGCATACCACCTATGCACGAGAATTGTTTGACCAATGCTTGATCCGACTCGACATCCAGACCGGCTGTCTACTCGTCCGTTTTCCGCCATGCTCTGACCTTCTACCCCGGCCGATCGAGACGCAGGCCGACAAAGTCCAAGCGAAGAACACCGCATACTGCCTGGTGGAGCGGGTAGCTGAACTCGTAACTCCCCGATCAAAAGCATCACTGGGACAGCTCGCCACGACCATCGACCGAATCTATCCCGAACTTGAAGACCTTGGGGATAGTGAACTAGAGCACTGGGCGGGGGTTCAGAAGAAGAATCACTCTGTCTTTAACGTCTGGTGGCGCTTTTGGAACCAGCCTTCACCGTTTACAAATCACTTGGAAGACGATCTCGACCCGTCCCTGCCACACCCAAGGGAATGGCTTCTCACGCGCCAACCGCTCGACGCTACAAGCAGAGCTGATCCCGCGAACAATATCGTTTATCCACCGTCTCAGCCACCATCACTGGGTTCGCCAACATCGCGGAGAGAAACCCATCAACTTTTCGATGGCCGGTTCTGGATCCATATACGCAACCTGACGCAGGATACGCTCATTCTCCGCATCTTCCAGAAAACCGACTTCTCCCATTTCCCCACATATCAGCAGAACAGAGTCAAAGTCCTCGAATCTGATACCGGGCGTCCCTATCGCTACATCTCCGCGGCTTTTGACCTCCTCAAGCCTGCTGATTTGCGCTTCACGCTTCCCGCAGTTTTTCGGAAGGACAGTGTGACGGGCGCGGAGACGTTGATCGGATTTCCGACCCTCGATGTGCGTATGGACGGCTTCGGCCCACCGGAAGGTGTCTGTGAGTGGAGTGTGCGTTACAAGAAAATCGAGTTTGGCGGACGTCAGCCCGGCGATATCATTGTGCCCGGAACTTCCCGGAAGGATATCATTGCCGAGGAGAGGAAGCAGAAGATGGTGCACCAGCGCGCGAAGCTGAAGACGATGGGAAAGGAAATCGGCAGTGGGGCTGGGACTCAGGAGCGAGACAGTGATGTGTTTACGGGGTATAAGCGCGGGGTGCTTGTTGATGGGGATAGGAAGCTACGGGCCAAGGCATCGGGTGAGGCGAGTGAGTTAGATAGGAAGGAGGGGACGGAACGGGTGGAATTCTTGGACAAGGAGGGTGAGGGTGGTGGGGAGAATCTGAGGAAGATGGACAAGCAAAAGACGGCTGTATTCAAGGTTGCGGACGAGGAGCATGGGCAACTGAGGTGGAAGAAGGTGGGGGTTTGAAGTTTTCTAGTAGGCATCTGAATTGAAACCCCCTACATAGAAATACTTGTATTAAGTATTGGAGTCTAGCCGTATCTCTATCCCGCTTCTGCAATGCTGACATGTATATAATTTGTATACGATGTTGACGCATATCTGTTGGAAGGTTCTATCCGAGATATGTCAGTAGCAGTACGGAGGATATCGCAGGAGCATTCTATGGATACATACTACCGGATTAGGGCTAGTCTATGAGGGGCAATCAATTCCCCTCACATTTCATCCCATCGACATCTCTTACACCAACTTCTTTGGTTCCAACAATAGCCTCTGCCAAGCCACACTGCGGTGCCACCGCGTACCTAGGTCGCGCATCGAAGCCGGAGATACCAAGTAACAAAGGTGCAACCTTACAGAGTACCTTTCTAGCGCGTCTCAAAGGTTTCAATAACTTATAAGTGGAATTTTATAGCACTTTGTACCACCACCGCCGCCGCCGCGGGAAAGAGAACCAATGGGACTGCATTAGGTAGGGTAGGTACATCGGCGATGAGTCAGCGCGCCGAGAGATAGTTATTAACTTACATGATGTCTGAGCCTTGAGGTAAGCACACAGATTTCCAACCAATAAGAGTGTCAGCACCGCCACATTTTCGCATGCACATCGCGGGCGTAGGCAACTCACACCCCTCTTGACAGGTTACCGATGATCAACTTGGTATCACAAAGGCGAAACGGCGTGCGTACCGCTTGAAGCGCGGAATGCGGAAGTTGTGGGAGCACGTAAGAGTCTCTTTTTTCTTTTTTCTTTTTACACCGATGAACGAAGGCTGTTTTGGGCATCTTGCAGCATGCTGCATATAATCTTCTCCAACCACCAATAGGCCCCGGAATGAAAGCGCTCAATCATGCGCGACATACTTGCTAGCAGCTGTGGCGAAGATGCAAGAAGTACCTATCCTGTATCGTTCCTTGTAGGTGCGTTCGAGTGCTTGGCATCCCATTTGTGGAGAGTTTGATACATAGCAGCAGCCCGCAGAGTCGGTTGATGAGTGTAATACTCTATGGTGATGCCGCGCTGTCAGACGCGTGACGGGACCGCAGTACAACGAGATGATCTACCCAACGCCACCAGATGGTAGCGATATGCGGAACGGGCTCAATCGGGAAATGGACAGACTATATCTTGCAGCATGTGAGGTGTCTACCTACCGTTACACGCGAGACCATGCGCTGGCGAACGACCACGATGACGAGAAGTGTTCCCCTGGGCTAGAGCATAGTACCGGTGATTCCGTCTGCTGACAACCAAAAACGCATTCGTAGAAGCGGGCGGGTTTTGTACGTGCCGCCATACAGTAGGTAAGGCTTTGTATCACCTCGCTACTGCACACTGGCCAGCCCACGTGTCAGCGCCTGTTCGCAGTGCGACAGCTCGCATCTTGGAGCAAGCAGCGGAATCAAAGCAGTCGTCTGAGAGCTTCGGATTCGACAGACAGCGTTCGGACGGACCAGATGTTGCTCTAATCGGCCCGTTGTTGAAAGGGCTGTTCGTTGGACGAGCGGGCAGTCAGCAGCAAGAATAGACGGGCTCTAGAGACGTCGCGGCATAGCAGTACGGAGTATGTAGGTAGTGAACATGGACAACCATCGCCCATGACCCTGACAGCGGCCGGGCGGCAGAAACATTTGCGGTGACAGGTAGCTTTTGGGCGATTGAAGGCGTTCATGGATCGCTTAAATATCCATGGATAGCTATGGATGCCCTGCTGCTAGGCCCAACGCCAAGTCGCCTTGGTGTCATCGGGGAGGAGAGTGCAACGTTATTACCCGCATGTCCGCAGTATCCAAGACCGTCAGGACGCTGGGGACGACACGATCCAAGCTTGCAGACAGCAGCGCGTGAAAGCCGTTTGGAGCACGTTACAACTTGCGCAACACCGCCGGCCTTCTTTGCATTATTTGTGCGTGCTGGCACCGGCGACCATCAGCCGCAGCGTCGGACCTTTGGCGCCTCACTTGCCGGCATCCGCACCCCGTCCCCCGTTCCCCCGTACGTATCTCCGGCCCGGCCTATTATTCACTGCAACACGCGAGGCACCACCATCGTGCATCACGCCTCATTCTCGCTCTGGAGAGACTTCGCCAACTTTTGCGCGCCGCCAGACGTGGGCGCTGTCGCGCGTTTTCCCATGACCGGCGAACATGCACCGCGGCTTAGTACCGGTACCACAGTGCCTGCGTACACACCTCGTCCGCCATCGCCTCCCGTGCTGCACCAACAGCCCTCTCCCCTGACCCAGCTTTCCCCCTCCACCGTCAAGGCCTCTCCGCAGCAGACGCCCGGCCCCTTTGATGCCCACCACAGTGCAGAGCCCTCGACAAAACGAGGCATGCGCTCGCAAATTGCATGTGCCAGATGTCGTCGGAGTAAGACCAAGTGTGACAACACCGGCCAAGGTACCGTTTGCAAGGCGTGCGCAAACACAAACCGAGAGTGCAAATGGGACCACGCCGCTGTCGCCGCCAACAGTAACGAGACGGTGCGCCGCGGCAGCAGTACCGCCGACGTGGATGTAAGTCGACCCGGTCTACTCGTTATTTCTGTCCTTCACTCGAGTCATCTCGCCTTTGTCATGCCAGTCACTTTTGATGGGTCTTGGCGCGAGTAGCACACCATCACCACCGCAGTGACCGCGTGAAAAATGCATGCTGATACGATCAATGGTAGAACCCGCCTAGGAAACGTCGCAAGCCGTTGGCGCCCACGGTAAGTGCAGGGCCGCCTTCAACGCACGGACTGGGGACGTATGAAGATGCCCTTCGATCACCCCTACTCACAGCCCAAGCCTGGGAAGAGCTGGTAGATATGCGCCCACCCCCTTTCCTCTCCGCCTGGCTTACATGATGCAGTTTGAGATCTACCAAAAGAACTTCTCCATTGACTTTCCCTTCCTGCATAAGAGGACTTTCTTGAGCGCCGTACAACAGCAGCCATTGACCAGCTCTTCCGATGCTAAATCATCGACGCCACCTCAAGCCCCTCAGCCCTATGCACCATTACTGTTGGCATTTCTTACCCAGACTGCTCGTTTCCACGACAAGTTTGTGCAGTATGGAGGCGACCCTATCAAGACCGCTGAATTCTATGCCGAGGCTACCCGAGTGCAGATGGGCGCCGACATCTTCGGCCCGCCAACCCTGGAGAAGATACAGACACTTCTGTTGCTCGGATTCTACGAATGGACCGCTCTGAAAGGCACCGAGGCCTGGATCAAGATTGGTACTGCTATCCGATGTGCGATAGTCCTTGGCTACCCACACCTCGACCTGGACGAAAAGGGTCGACCGATCACAGTGAAAGAAAGCGACAGCCATCTTTCCGAGAAAGACCAATGGATTCTCCGCGAAATTGAACGCCGCACCTTCTGGAGTTGCTGCCTCATGGATTGCTATCTGAGTTGGGGAATCAATCGACCTACCATGCTTGGGCCAGAGCATTTGAAAAGAACCCAACTTGTTTGTAGTGACGGCGCTTTCACCTACGGGCGCAAGGTGCGGACGCGATTGCTAGGTGAAGATGATGCAGCGTATGCCAAGCGGAGAGCGGATTGGTCCAACGAGTCATGCGACGTCAAATGGGAAGTCGGAGAGTTTGAGGCAGAGCTCACCTGGTACATAAAAATTGTCTTTGTCTTTGGCGAAGTGGTGCGGTGGTCCTGTGAAGGTGGAAGACGGCAAGTCACGTCGTGGCTAGTTACACTGCAATATATGGCTAACGAGTGGCAGAAAAGAAGGCAAGGTCGCGCCATGGAATGCCGCAACCAAATTCAAAGAAGTGGAAGACAGCCTTGAGCGACTCAAGCGTGAGCTGCCCGAAGACCTTCAGCTTACGCCAAGAAATACCGATGATCGCATCTACAACGGCTCCGGATTGTACGTTTCAATCCATGCAATGTACACGACTTGTTTTATCTGGCTGTACAGGGAGTATATGCCTGTGGCGCCGTGGACGTTGACACACCCCAAGGGGCCGACTGAGGCGCCGCTCATCGAAGAAGCTCCTCCTAACTCGGAGTACTGGATTCAACAAGCTAGAACCTGTTTCGGGGCCTGCAGCGAGTTTACAAACTTGATCCACGCCCTAGCTTCCTCAAGATCCCAGAACAACTTGGTTGAAACGCCCATGGTAGCGTTCGCTTGCTATTCCGTGGCGATATGCAGTATGTTGTTCTTCCCTCTTTGATCGAATCCAGCTGACGACTGCAGCCATATACTGTTACTATTTCCCCAACATGGATCCCAACCGGGTCCTCTCGTCGCGCCTGGAACCCAGGGCGCACGATGTTGCGTTTGAGTTCTTGATCCGTATTGAGCCCCGCTTTACCATGACCAGGCAGTGGGTGAAAGTACTAGCCAACTGGCAACGGTATTACCGTGACCAAAGAAAGAAGTACAAGAATGTCGGCGGTCAAGTCAGTGACTCTCCACCCAAGAGCTCCACCGGCGATGGCGGTGGATTGAAAGACTATGTGCTACTCTTCGAAAAGGAACACAAGCAGTTTGGTGACACGACGACGGACGACGACAACAACCACTGGACTGACAAGGATATTGACCTGGCCGATACCAGACTGCCACATGACGAGGACTCGGCGGAACGCACTCTGCCACCCGTTGCTGCTCCCGTCAAACGTGAAACGGAAGCAAAGTTGGACGACCGGTCGGGTCGACCCTCTTCGGGAGTTGCCTTCACAGCCGTCAACCACAATGCCCCAAGTCGCGCGGCCGAATCTCATACGCCCTCAAACGCGCAAGTGCCTCCCGTCTATACGCCTGCTTCCAACAACGGTCATCCGTACCACGCAAACTCAACATCTCAGTACCGAACCCATGCATCGCCAACAAATGTTGTTTATCAGTACAGCGCTCCTCCACATGCCCAAACCAACACGCCCAACCAAAATCACTTTCCATCCACTGTCTCTTGCCAAGGAGAGACCGCGTATCAACAATCCTGGCAGCAGCCGCCGCTGGAATCTAGCATGCATGCAGCACGAATGGCCATTGAGGTAGACGGCGCACAAACTTTCCAGAACTCAGTGGTGTATGACCCCATCATGAGAGCCGAGCGGTACGAAAACTATGCGTTCAGTGGTTGGCCGATGGGCACGGATTTTACCAACTACATTAGCGATAACCCATCTTACTACCCATACCAGCAATGATGACATTGGGTCGACCTTGGTCGGTCTCCGCGCGACTTCCCTTTCGCAGTCTCACGCGCGCTCGGATGCTTGGCTGTTACCATCTTCACTGCTCTTCAGCTCTAGAACTCAGTTCTATTGTACATCATTTCCTTCTTTTCCTTAGCCTGGTGTTTGTAGGTTGTTCCTCTCTTGGCTGGCTGCATCGCCACGCTGGTGGTTTGTTCAATGGACGCCCACATCGGTCGTGCAAGAGTGGGCTGTTATAAAAATGGAACTTGTCGTCGTTGTCGTTGTATAAGCCTTTTGGTACGGTTGTCTCGGTTGTCTACGATAAGCAGGCATGAGTTGATGGCGAGGTTTGCTGCTTGTTATGTATTTTGGTGGCGGGCTATATTTAGGGGTTATATATACCTCCGTAGCCATCTGGATCCATCATGATTCGCCTCGAATGCATCAAGAGAGCGCATTATTATTTCTACCCTCGCAAACCGCATTATTGTACCCGCCCTTTCGTAGTGCTGACATTCGGTGTGCACCATTATCACGCCCGCCGCTCGCTCACACATCTGCCGTGCCTCGGTTCCTACATATGGCTGCACGGCCAATCTCACCCGATCACATCGTATCACACTACGCCCCCCGCAACCTTAATTCATCGGGCAACAAACCCCCCGATGCACGCCCTCATCACTTATCCCGGATGCTTTACTCAAAACAGGTCGGGAGCACTAATACAGTAAGTAAAGTAGTCCCGCCAAGCTTCTCCAAGCTCAACAACCAGGTTCAAGCTCCGGGGCCCCAGCCCCACTTGATCGCCAATACCGTATACCCTATAGGTACCTGCACCAACGGGCAAACGGTTGAGAGGCGCACATTATTTGCACATGCCCTGATGCTGCTTTCCCCGCCCCTAATAATTGTGTGCCTGCGTCATATATCCGCGTATTTGGGCCCATTTCCTTTTGCCATGCTGCAGCGATATTGGTGGAAAGTTTTTTTTCTTGTTTCGTTCGGTTACCTAGTGGGTAGGTACCTAATATGGGGAGAGGGAAAGATGGGGGACGAGCGCTCGTGCTCGGATGGTATTGGCACGAGATTTTGGGGGGGGGGGTTTGCAGGCGGAAAATGTTGGTGTCATTGCGGATTAGGAACGAGTTAAAAGATCCGTGTGGAAGGGGGTGGTGTCTAGCTAGACAATACTATATGATGGCATTGATGCCCCTGCTTGAACGAGCGTGCTTCAGCATCTGAACTTTCTGTTCGAAACTTTTTTTTTGGCTAGGATGAAGAGTTTCTTGCGGCTTGGTGGCGCGCTTGCGCTAGCTTGCTTTGCTATTGAGAGTGCGGCTAGGGCTGTGGGGTATTCGCCTCAGGAGTGGATTATGCCGTATCGAAGAGAAGTGCTACAGGATATTGTGAGTTTGCTGGCTTTGGTTGTCTGGATTTTTTTTATGAGGAATGGTGGAAGCTTACCTTCGTTATAGGTAACGTGGGACGAACATTCGCTGTTTGTGCATGGAGAGCGCATCTTCTTGTACTCTGGCGAAGTCCACCCCTACCGGTATGTTGAATGAATTCGCAGTGGGCATAAGAATGTTCGCGCTGACTAGGTGCAGGACACCCGTTCCTGACCTCTATCTCGACATTTTCCAGAAGATCAAGGCTCTGGGCTACAACGGCGTGTCTTTCTATGTCGATTGGGCTCTACTTGAAGGCAAGCCCGGCGAATACCGCGAGGAAGGTGTATTCGATCTGCAGCCCTTCTTTGACGCGGCACAAGAAGCCGGCATTTATCTGATTGCCAGGCCTGGTCCCTACATCAATGCCGAAGTTTCTGGCGGAGGTTTCCCTGGGTGGCTGCAGAGGATCAACGGCACGCTGAGAACGCGTGCACCGAGTTTCCTGAGTGCAACTGACAAGTAAGGCAGTCGCGAGGACTCTCTTTGGAACTGAACCATTTGCTAATGCAGATCAGCTACATGAAGAATATCGGGGCCACTATCGCTGCTGCCCAAATCACCAACGGCGGACCTATCATTCTTGCTCAGCCCGAGAACGAGTATACGGTAGCCACTTCAGCCGTAAAACCCTTTCCAGATCCGGTGTATATGAACTATATTGAGGATCAGATGCGAGACGCTGGTATTATTGTGCCGCTTATCAGCAACGACGCTTCGCCCAAGGGATACAATGCTCCTGGTCAACCTGCCGCTGTTGACATCTATGGACATGACGGCTACCCTCTCGGCTTCGATTGTGCGAATCCGAGCGTATGGCCAGCTAATGCGCTGCCAACCACCTGGCGTCAGTTGCACGAGAAACAGAGTCCTACCACCCCCTATTCTATCCTTGAGTTTCAGGCCGGTAGTTTCGATCCGGTAAGACATCAACTGCAAAGCTTGGAGGAGGTTATCTGACAGGAAACAGTGGGGTGGTCCAGGCTTCGACAAATGTGAAATCCTGGTGGGGGCGGAATTCGAGCGTGTCTTTTACAAGAATTTGTACAGCTTCGGTGTCACCATCCTGAACCTGTACATGACCTACGGCGGCACCAACTGGGGTAACCTCGGCCATCCTGGCGGCTACACGAGCTACGACTACGCAGCGCCCATCCGTGAGGACCGTCAAGTGGACCGCGAGAAGTACTCCGAGCTCAAGCTCCAGGCAAACTTCCTCAAAGTCAGCCCAGCGTACTTGACTGCAGCGCGCGGCAAGGCTTCGAACTCTATGTGGTCTACTAACAGCGCTTTGACTGTCACTCCTGCGACCAACGAGAACACCATGTTCTATTTTCTAAGGCACTCGACCTACAACTCGCGCGAGTCTACGAACTACAAGCTCAATATCGCAACTTCGGCTTTCGGAAACATCACGGTACCGCAGATGAACGGCACTTCGCTCACGCTGAACGGCCGAGATTCAAAGGTCCATGTTAGCAACTACGACCTTGGAGGTGAAACGCTTGTCTACTCGACGGCGGAAATATTCACTTGGCACAAGTACGAGGATAGGACTATCTTGGTCGTATATGGTGGGGCCGGAGAAACGCATGAGTTGGTTCTTGCGGTCACGGGGCTGGATGTGCTTGAGGGCGACGTCAAGAGTACCGCTACTCGCGGATACACGCTCCTCAATTTCAAGGCCGATGGCACGAGAAAGGTTGCCAAGGTTGGAGTGAATAGCTTCATCTACGTTTACATGCTTGGTGAGTGTTGTTCAGGGAAGCGTACATGGACGATGCTAATCAGTGCTATCAGACCGCAACGAAGCATACAACTACTGGTCCGTTGACCAAGCCCCTTACGATTCTTCGAACCCCGTCATCCTCAAGGCCGGATACCTCATGCGCACTGCTCACGTCACCGGTAACACTCTGGCCCTGACTGGCGACGTGAATGCCACTACGCCCATCGAGATTCTGGGCGGCGCACCTTTGTCTCTCTCTGAATTGACGTTCAACGGCGAGCAACTCGACTTCACCGTCTCCAGCGAAGGCACCATATCCGCAAACATCGGCTTCCCACAGCTCAACATTGCCCTACCCAAGCTTAGCGAACTAAAGTGGAACTACATCGACTCGCTTCCGGAGATCCAACCGGGATACGACGACAGCATGTGGACAGTAGCCGACTTGAAGCAGACATACAACTCGCACCGACCCTTAACCACACCCATGTCGCTCTACAGCTCCGACTACGGCTACCACACCGGCACCCTGCTCTTCCGCGGCACCTTCACCGCCACAGGCTCCGAATCCAGCCTATCCCTCCAAACGCAAGGCGGCTCCGCATTCGGCTCCTCCGCCTGGATCGGCGACCATTTCCTCGGCTCCTGGCGCGGCTTCGATGCCGCCATGAAGGGAACCTCGACCTTCACGCTGCCGAACCTAACCAAGGGGAAAACGTACACCATCACCGTTGTAGTCGACAACCAAGGCCTAGACGAAAACTGGACCATAGGAACCGAGACGATGAAAAACCCACGCGGAATCCTGAACTACGACCTCGACGGCCACGCCGCGGAAGACATTACCTGGAAACTCACCGGAAACCTCGGCGGAGAAGACTACCGCGACCTTTCACGCGGGCCCCTCAACGAAGGCGGTCTCTACATCGAGCGCCAGGGACTCCACCTACCGGGCGCCCTCTCCTCCGCCTCAGACGTCGCGTGGAAACCGTCCGCGGGCCCCGTCACAGACGGGATTCCAGCGCCCGGCATCGGATTCTTCGCTACGACTTTCGATCTGCACTTGCCTGCTGGCTTCGATATCCCGCTTAGCTTCACCTTCACCAATAGCAGCACTTCTACGTCGGAGGCTGTGCCAGCATACCGCGTGCAACTCTACGTTAACGGCTGGCAGTACGGAAAATACGTTAGCAATGTTGGGCCTCAGACGCGGTTCCCTGTCCCGCAGGGCATATTGGATTACGATGGGGCGAATTATTTGGGCGTTTCGGTTTGGGGGTTGGATGGGGGGGAGACGAAGGTGCAGGGGTTGGAGTTGGGGGTTGATGGGGTGGTTTTGTCGGGGTTGGGGGGTGTGAGGCGGGTTGATGGGGAGGGGTGGAGTGTGCGGGAGGGGGCGTATTGAGGGGTGGGTGAGATGTACTTAATTGTGTGAAGTGAAGCGAGATTGGAAAGACATTTAGTTGGAGGGGATGGATGGATAGTTACATTCCCAAATTCGGACTAATGAGTAAAAAAATATGGCACCATCATCCATCAAGCTTTTAACAAAACATCGATACCTAAAATTCGACCATCAAGTTCAATTTACGTTGACGGTGGTGGTGGAAGAGGACGAGGACGAGGTCGATGGTCCTGTTGAACGAGTAAGTTAGGCTGCGAGCCCTTTCCTTTCCTTTCCGCAAGGCCGTCTCATACAACTACCCCATTTCCCACAAAAAAAAATCCCAATCTCCACCCATAAACCTCGTATCCCTGCGCCTTTCTCCTCTTGCTCCCCGAGACTCTGAATTGCAACTACTTGGGCTCTTGGCGTTGAGTTTTCCATGCCACTCTCTCTTTTTACGCGGAACTTGCGGATCGCGTCAGGATGGGATGGATGGGGATAAGCTTGGGGTTTGCGGGTTGAGTCTGGGGGGATACCGCGAGATGACTGGCGTGGGTATGGAGTGCCTAGTTCTGTGCTTGTGCTCTGGATGCTACTTGAATCTGTTGTCGTGCGATGCTTCCCGGGGGGTATGTATTCCCGCGTAGACTGCATCACGGAGCGCTTGTCTGCATACATACGGTTATATTGGCCTTTGTGAACATGCTACCCCTAGTATATGGGAGCTTTTGGAGAAGCTAATAATGGGGCCTGCGGATGTCCTACGTCCCTGTAGCTGGCCTGACAGTGGTTAGGATGTCATGCGCTACCTCCCTGACGCACGAATGAAGGTGGAATGTCAGTAAAGTGGTAGTGTTCTGTGTATGAGAGCCAATGCGTGTTATGCTGCACAGACTGTTGTGCGATTGATCCGATCAGAAGATGTTATGTGCATCTGTGGTGGTGAAAGGTGAAGGATGTTCAGGCCGACTCCAGGGTCCGGCGCCAAGCAAACCTGAAGTTCGTCGCTTCGCATCATCACCAAGTCCAGCCTCCGCTATCCACGACCACCTTCCGCTGTATAGTTCGAACGCTTACGAAGCAGTAAGCCCACGACAATCCCCTGTCGTCAGCTGCCGAAAACTATACACGTTCGCACCACCGCACAATGGCAGCCCTAGGGACGGTCCTCAATGGCGTCGGCGCGCTATTCCTCACTCATGCGTACGTCAACCGCACCAGAGATACTCCCTTCAATTCCCTTCTCGACCCATCAATACTAACCTTCCCCAGGGTCTACTCAACGCACGAACACACAGCCACCTTCGCCACAACCCCCCTCCCACTCGACATTTCGCTCGAACTCCTCACCTCCATCCTCCTCCTCTCGCTCGGAATCGTCATCTCCTTTGCGCCCCTCAAGCCAATACAATACGCGCAATGGGCCGGCCAGATCTCGCGCGAAGGCCGGCACGGAGAGGGTCGCTATACGCGGGAGGGTGAGGAGATACTGAGTGAAGGGGACCCGTATGCGTTCCTGGGACTGGACAGCGGGATTGGCGGAAAAGGGGAGGGGCGGCGGGGATTTTGGGATGTCAAGGGGAAGAGGAAGGAGTATGAAGAGTGGGTTAGGGACGGTGGGAAGCAGTAGAGGGCGTGGGAGGCTTGTCTCGATCTGGCAACATGACATCTCTAGGAAAGCGAATGGCGGATGCTGGGATATTGCACACACAGGGCATATATAAGCGTGCATCGACCAAGTCATGGCAACAAGAGCAGCCGAAGCCAAAATGTCTCGAACCCATCGTACATTGAGCATGTGTTCGTTCCATACGTCGTATCCCGTTTCCTGTGTACCATATCCCAAATGCCAGCAAACCCAGGCGCCATGCTTAAAACGAGCAAAAATAACACCGCAATGCGATCAATCTGCCCCTTCACCGGCACAATCCACCCGCGATTCCCTCACGCCTGGCCCGTCATCTGCTCCACCTCATTGCGCCCACATGCATTCATCTTACACGTCCAACACTTATTCCCCTTACTCTCCTCGCCAATAGCCCCAACATCAGCGCTCTTCCTCCTCGGCCCTTCCTCCTCGCCATTAACATCAACCCCACTAACCCACCAAACGCCCGCCGCAACAATCCTCGTAACAATCTCCACCTCCTGCTCATCCCTCGGCGCATACACCAAAACAAACTCCCTCGGAACAAACTTTCTGCACCACCCGCCCCTCGCAAGCGGATGTCTCTCCCCCCACCCATTCGCAATCATAAGATTCGCATCCGCAGGATGCAGCACAGTATGCATCGAGCCATCGGATGGATGCGCATGGCAAATCTCGCCCCCACACGTCCTCGTAATCGGCATACACGTAAACAAGCCCGAACTATGCTTCTCAAAGCAACTCGTGCGCTCCACCAACCGGTTCCGCGGATCCGCCGCGAGCGCCTGGATGCGCCGCACGAGCGCGGCGTAGATGGTGCTGTCCGCGCGCTGCGTTTGCTGGCGCTGCGGCGCTATGCCCCGGATTTCGGGCTTGCTGCCTGGGCGGTGGGGTAGTGAGGGTTCGGTCAGGTACCCCTTTTGAGGCCGGAAGTGGGGGGGGATCGCGATGGGGTGCAGGGGGTCGCGTAGGCAGATGAGCGAGAGGAGCTTGATTTTTAGGTAGCCCGTGGGCGTTGCGGGGGTGCCGCCGGGCCCGAGGCTGAGGTAGGCGCAGTAGTCTTTGTGGATGTAGAAGGCGGTTATGAGCGGGAGGAGGAGGAGGAGGGTGAGTGTTGTGTTTAGCATGGCCTTGTGTGTTGAGGTGGTGGCCATGGGGGGTTGCGGGTGGAAGGGTGTGTTGGCGAGGTCCGCGGTGAGGTTTTGTGTTGTTGTGTTGTCGATCATATTTTGTGTCTTTTGTGTTTGGAAAAGAAGAAGAAGTAGAAAAAGATAGCTGAGGCTCTTATGTTGACCTTTCTTTCTTTCTTTCTTTTCTCCACAGTATACACACGCCGTGGGTACCCAGCCAGCCAGCTAACAACTTTTTTCCCCGCAGAAAGGAAGGAGGGGGAAATTCGGTGTAAATCCCTACTTTTCTCCTCTTCCGCGGACGCGTAGGAAAGAAAATATGACGTTGGTTGGATTCTCATACAACACACCACTTTCAAAATCAGATTAGAAAACGAATTAGAAAAAAGATTCCAAACCGTTGAGATATATTTTGTGCGTCGAGAAGCCTAAAAGCTTCGAAAATAAACAACCAAACCAAAGAAATCTTTCCTATAGGGTTCCAGAGCCAATCCCTTATATACTCTCGTGCCTGTGACCGACGTCAAAGGGTCGTACGTACCCCGTGGTCGTCCACGTGCTAGCCCTCTAAGCGGCTTAGCATGCACTCATTTGTGGGGTTAGTGGCCGCGCGCTAGACCGGGTGATTGGTCCGCATTTTCGTGCCTGTGACGCAGGTGTCTGCTGTTTCTGCTTGTCCCCCACTTTGTGTCCTTCGTCACAATGCGTTTTTTTTCTTTCGTTTGCATGGTGCCTGTTTTTTGTTGCTTGGGTCGGTGAGGATGTGGTTTATCTGAAGGTTAGCTAGATTAGATCGGTAGCTGTTGCGCTGCTGAGCGGAGCTGACGGCGAATGTGCAAAGGGGATCAGCACGAGGTTTAAAGAGCTGAGACACTTTGACCAGGTCGCTTCTTCGTATGCACCAAAGCAAAGCCGTCGATTCGATACGTATCGAGCTGCTTTGCGTCTCTAGTGTCAAGCCTCAGCTCCAAAAAAAAATATGATTCGATACTAGCCAACAGTTCAGGTCGTATGACCATACCATCCAAGCCCTCTCGTGATATGGATCCTTATATTTTCGAACCTCGCTACTTCACCGTTTAGAATTTCCGTTTGTATTCAGCCTGCGTCATGCAGTGAGCAGCGGTGCTGTCGTGGCGCTCTTGCCGAACTCGGAACTTCAGTTTCCGCAATTGGGGACTAGGTGGGTTGTATGCTTCTTATGAGGCTGCTGTGGTAGATGCGAGAAGTGGATGGTGGGGTGTTGAGTTGGTCAGACGGTAAGGATACTCTACGGTAGTCTTGTTGTTCAGGATAAATATGTATATACGGTAGGCATAGGTACAGTACGTTGAGCTATCTCATCGTCGGCGCCCACGAATTTATAGGTGCATATCATTATCTCGCTTCACAATCCTAACCATAAAACCGAAAGAAACAGTAAGAAACAGAAAGAAAAAAAATTCGGGCTCACACTCCTCGCCACGACCATACCTCTCCCAGCATCCAATCCTCCCTCCTTTCCTCAAGAACCTCAACTGTACGCACGCAGTACCCTCGACATTAGGTATTACAGTACGGCCAGTATACATAACCTATGCGATTTCGAGGCAAGCAATAAATACGTAACCACCAACAAGGCCGTCTGGCTTGCGGATTACCCAGAGACCCATCGGTGATGGGGATATGCATACATACAGTACTATACTGGCTTGTTACTTGTTACTTGTCTCTCAGTTGAAGTGTTGAGGAAGTGGGTGGCGCTGATATATACCATGCGTGTGTGTGTGGCAGCTATGGGAGTAAAGCATAGGCATTCCAGTCCCAGTCCAACTGCATATAACAAAGAAAAGGGAGGGGGTTTGAGTATTCGGGAGAAGGGCTAATAAATGTCAAAATGGCGGCATAAGCCCGCAATATGGTTCACGCTTTATTATGACTGATGAATGTGTGGAAATACGACAGGCGCCTAGTAGTTATGCAGGGGGTATATGATAACCTACCCCAATTGCAACGTATGCTCCCCAAGATCCCAATCCCAGTCTTCCCAAATAAGTTACAAATAAGGTTCCTGACGCCATGAACAAACTCCAGAGCCTATGCATACATTCAGTCCAACCCCATCGGCCTCATCAAAACTTCTGCCGTCCAAGCGTTGGTTTCCAATCCAGCGGATGCGTCTCCTCAGACGCACTCTCATCCTGTTTCCAAATCTTGATCGACTTATCCGACTCTCCAGTAATAAGCCTCAGGCCCGTCTTATCGAAAGTCGAACACATGACGCCGGCTTCGGCTTCGAGAGAGCCCGGCTGGGCGATACTCTCACCGTGCTGGAAGCGATGTCCCGATTTCCAATCGTAGAAGCTGATTTCGCCGTTATCGCTGCCCGCGAACATGATGTTGTCCTCGTTGGCGGCGAGCGTGTTGATGATGCTGTTGACGGGGGAAAAGTTTTGCATAAAGTCGCCATTGGGACAGAGCCATTGTTTGGCGGACTGTGCGGAGCCGGATGCGAATGTGAATTCGGTGGGGTGTAGGGCGAGGGCTCGGACGGATTTCTTGTGGTGCGTCAGTACGGCGCGCGTCTTTCCTGCCACGAGGTCCCAGAGGCGGATTGTGCTGTCCATGCTGCCGGATATAACTTGGGGTTCGGCTTCTTGGCATTGGATTGAGGAGATGGTGCCTTTGTGGCCGCCGAGGACGTGGATGTTGCTGCGCGATCGCATGTCCCAGACTCGTACCACACCTGGAGAGGAGTTAGTATTGGTGAAGGCGAAGGAGAAGAAATCGAAATTTTGCTTACCGTCACGTCCGCCAGTACATAGTACGTCGATGGTCGGGTGGAGCGACAAGGAATAGACGCCCGAGAGATGGCCGTGGTAGTGTCTAATGACTTTGTTGGTCTCGAGATCCCAGCATTTGACCATCTTGTCTTCTCCGCAAGAAAACAAGTACGGGTGCCTCGGCGACACGGCCAAACCTCGAACAGCCGAGATATGCCCCGTCAGCGTGAGCTTGAGCTGGCCACTTGCCAAATCCCAGATCTTGATGGTCCTATCCGCGGCGCCAGTAGCGAACCACTCGTTCCCAGGCTCCATGCACACACTGCGTACCCAGCCCATGTGCCCGCTGACGACCGTCTTGACCTTCCACGGCGCGTGCCAGTCGGGCTTGGCCTGCCTGACGACGTCCTTCCTCACCAGTGCGCTGGACGTCTGGTCTCGCTGCGGTGTCGGACCCTGGGCATTCGGCGCCGCGCCCCTGCCCCCCGCTCTTACTGCCAACTGCATCGACTGCGCATCCCTCGCCGTGTCCGTCTTCTCGGAGACTCGCTCGATCATCGTCTGCATCTTGGGGTCAGACGCCTTCTCTTCCGCGTTCTGCGCCTTGATCTTCTTGCGTCGCTCGGCCGCTGTCGAGGCTGCGCTTGCCATTTTCGCGGCGAGCGCAGGCGGCAGCTCGCGCACTTGCTCGTACTCATTGCGGATGCGCGATGCGATGGCGGCTTGGTCTGCGGCGGCCGAGGGTGCTGGTGTGGTTGGATGTATGGAGAAGCTGCCGTTGGAAGCATGGTCTAGTGCTGAAGATGCGGCGAAATCGGCGGCGAAGATCTCGCGTGTGCGCTTCGCCGATGTTTTCACCAGCTGTTCTGCGCTGCTGGGAAGTCGTGGAGCCGCGGTTTCGGCCATGGTGTTGTCGCGTTGAAGAGAGGGGTTGTTTGCTGAATGTGTGTTAGATTTAGTTGATAGTAGGCTAGCCGACAGTGATAGATCATAGAGAGAGACTTACGTGTTGGGGTGCTCGAGCTTGGGAGCTGGCCCGCGTGAACCTTTGATCGCGACATTGAGGGAAGTTTCACTAGCGCGCTTGCTGAACCGAGCTAGCGCCGAGTCGCCTTCTTATCTTTATAATCTTATCGAACATATCACCAACTCCTGCTCTCGACAACCTCCAGTTCACACCAAGTGGACGGTCAATACCTGCTCTGCAGTGCTCCGAAAGATCCGTTGGCCTCTTATTGCGGCACCAGGCGTCGACCACGCTAGTTCTGGTCTTGCCACCTCCGCTCCTTCCTCCACGGGTGCGACCACGACACTCAGCTTATCAATTAAAAGGCTTGTCGACATCTGCACGGAACGCTGATTCTGGTATCCGGAGGCCACTTTACCTATCATCGACGACATGGTCGATGCTGACAAAGGCCGCCACCTAATAGTTAACCACGCCTTAATACCATTACCGGACTGTTTATCTAATGCTGCTACTTTCCAAACGCACTCATCCATCTAGCCATTGATCTTGCGTTCGTCTTCTAAGTGGCCTCGATGGACCAGTCATTCGAATCGTGCGGAGTACGATACAACACTTCTTCTAAGTCAGGACTCAAATCCATGTCGAGGTTGAACTGTATATCTTTCGAAATCAGTACGTGGGGATACTTCCACCGCATGGAAACTCGATATTCCTAAAATCAGACACAGATCGGTTCAGTCTGAACTAACGAACCTTCCGTATGGACTTCGGTCTCCGCCAACCTACAGGGCTTTCATGCGACGTCTCGACGAAAAGAAGAGGCTGGAGAAGTGGCTTGCAGTGGGAAGCGCTCTCTGCAATCAGAAGCACCACTTACCACGTACATCGGCTAGCCATCCTTTGTTTCACGCATCCTCGAAAACTCAGGAAGCCGAAAGCGTGCAGGATGCGCGGTCCCAAGCCCATCGCTGATACAAAATGTGTTTTGGACTCACTTTCTAGACAGCTTCTTGAAAACAAGGGCGTCACATTATTATTGTAAGAAGTTTTCCGCCGCCGTGCCACAATACCTGACGATCGTTTGCCGGAACCCGGACGTCAGACGTCAGACGTGCTGCCAGGGCTCGGGGCGAGGAAACAGCGAACCGTCAGTGCAAGGAAGGAAACCTGATATTCACTCCAGAGACTTGCGTCATGCCTCTAATGCTCGTGGCAGGTGGTCTGTAGTGGTCTTGCCGAAAACTCTATCGTGCCTTCCTCTCCACTTCTGTTGTGGTGGTGGCATTAATTTCCGTCCTTGGCCTTCACCTGATTTGCATAAGCGCGCCGCTGTCATGATGCACCATACGGATACACAGTAAGTACGGAGTACACCGGTCAGCACTACAGCAGTGAGCGAGCGGCAGTGTCACATGTCGTAGGCTCCTAACATCTTCTTGTGTGGTCCAGTCTGGTCCAGCCGCACGAACCCGGGATGCGACAGACAGGTGCCTGGTGTTGACAGCCCCGTTCCCGTAGCAATGTCATTTCCCCAGGATTCCCGGCGTCACCGCTCTCCATCATTTCCAAGATGCATGGGTGAGAGCACTGGACCATCTTCACAAGCACATGTTGCCGAGGAATGCGCGAAGCCACCTACCGAGCCGTCCGATCCTTCCACAAGAGGTTGAGAGCCGTCGCTGTACCCAAAATGGCGCGGGAGATCACAATTTTGCGCTCGGTCAACCACCTCGTTCTATCTCATCAATTGTTGACTGCAGCGCAATAATAATGGCGACAATTCTGCGGCTAATTGTTTATTGCAAGGAGACGCAGGTACAGCCCGTCGACGGACTCACGCCATGCCCAAGCAACAAAATGCTTGCTTCGCTTGTTTGTGGGTACGCGGATGACACGTCCGAAAGAAGTGGGCAAGATTCCTGCGTGAAAGAGACGGGCGCAAACTTAGCCAGATAGCACACACTCGCATGGGTTGTCCCGGAAGCAAGACCTTGCATTTTTGCGGGGTCGTGACAACGGAACCGGCGTCGTAATCTTATTGATTCTGCTGCGCCGACCTACCCTCGCCACCATCGGCCCGATGGCCTCGTCCGAGACATTTTCTTTGTTCAACTGCGCGACGGGACCATCGTGTCGTTGGCTCTGCGCCCCCGCAAACCACGCGTCGCTATGGCCATTGAAGGTTGCACCCCAGGTTTTTCTTCCCCTGCGCTATTCTAGAAGCGGCTAATATCCGAAAGCGCATGAGAGAATCAATGCCTGGCGCCACCACAATGCACGGTGCCCAATGGGCAAGCTTCTGGTCTCTGCGGCACAGATCTTGGCGTCTGGACAAGTCGGAGCATCCCCGTTCTGTACTCGAGCTCGCCGTCGCCGGTATAAAGCGCAAACGTCACTAAGAGCCAATCGTATCCCGTCGCCTGGGACGCACCCCGCTCAACACAATACTACATGATGTTTCGCGTCCCCTGCCTCGGAAGCATGCAGCATGAAAGTATGTCTTGGCCGAAGCTAGAACGACTTCTCGATCGTTCCAACCGGTTGCGAAACGAAGGCGCTGTGTAGTCCTCGGAGTAGCCACAATGCACTGCCAACAATAAACTTTGCCATGCAGTCCAGCCCCAAATAGCCGCAGCTAACAGGTAGTAGTCCGGGGTAGCCTCATCAAAGCGCAACCGCATGGAGCAATTTCTCCAGGGGGGCGCGCACCAAGATCTGGACGGGGGCGGACGCTCCACATGTGACGAATGGCGAACCTTGAAACCCACCCCAATACGAGCCGGTTTCCTTGTTGGGGGGTCTTGGGCATGGGGCGCCTCGCGGCGCGGCTTTCGATATAAAGAGCTTATGGTTGCCTCTGTCCTTTGAGGGTCTACAAGCTCCACTGTCGTTTTATACACACACGAAAACATACAACTTTCGCTCACCCGATCACTGTGTCAACATCACAACAATCGTCAAAATGAAGAGCTTCACCATCGCTTCCATTGTCGCTTTGGCCTCCGTTGCCACCGCTCAGCTTGACAACATCCCGTCTTGCGCCGTATGTCTACTTCGCAAATTTCTTCCTACATTGTAACTAACATCCCTTAGCTCAGCTGCTTCCTCGGTCCTTTGTCCAGCGATGGCTGCGCCGAGCTGACCGACTTCGCCTGCCACTGTGAGCAGGGCGCCACTCTCCTCGCCCAGGTCCAGCCCTGTGTCGAGGAATCATGCGAGGCCGAGGACCAAGCCGCCACCATCAGCGCCGTCGAGACTACCTGCGAGGCTGCCGGTGTGCCCATCACCATTCCCGATGATGGTGACAACGAGGAGAACGATGACCAGGACGACGGCGACGACACCGACGACGAGGACGAGGCTCAGACGACTGTCATCGCCACCTCTGAAGTCGTCGAAATGACTTCCACTATGGTCTCCATGGTGACTTCTGAAGTCCACTCCGCTGCCTCATCTGCCATGTCTGAGGTCGAATCTGAGATGGACTCCATGACCATGATGCCTACTACCACCCCCGCCGGTAACGACACCATGGAGCCTACTTCCACCATGCCTGAGTTCACCGGCGCTGCCGCCCAGGCTACCCAGGCTGTTGGCATCCTTGGTGCTGCCGCCCTTGCCATGCTCGCTTTGTAAATATGCGATGCAGAGCTTGCTGTCACACGATGTACATTTTGTGGTATATGAGAGATACCATTGGGGAAACGTTGGGATGTTAATGACTTAGGTTAGGAATGGAATGGAACGATGTGGAATTGAGTTGATTGTATTGTTTTGTGGTAATGATTCAATGCGCATGTTTTATCTGTATATATTATTGAGAAAACAGTGTAGTACTAAATCTATCACACTAATACTTTGAGTATCTTGTACCACTGCTGTGTCCGTCATGAACGTTCTTTCGTATACCTTTTTGTTGTTGTCAATGTTTGGTCCCCGCACGGCATGACTGTCTGCACATCAGCACGCTTTCTTACAGGTTTTACACCCCTGCACCTGCACCTGCGCATTGCATGACATGACACGAACATGACATGAATATGACATGACAGTGACGTCCTATCCACTCCTAAAAATCAAAAACATGAGTCGCATAACGTGGGCTGTGCAGACAAGAGTGAGAGGCCTTGGTCTAGCGGACTTGGCATACTGCAAGACGAGCGAGCTGGTGTGCTAAGTGAAGAATGGGATACTAGTTTGAACGCGTCTTAGCGCGTTGCTGACTAACCGGTCAATTGAGATCGCATGTCTCCCCGTGCATCGAAGCGTCTTCACACCACGACAGAATGGACTTGTCAAATGCGATGAATTTTCGGTGGATATGTTTTTGATTGCGAGAGATTTAGTCTGGTGGTATGTAAATGTATTGACTTTTATTTTAGGCTGTCAGGAAAATCAATCAGGACAAAGATTTATTATAGCTATATAGCGTCTGGGAGCACCAGACGAAGCTCCGACGCAGTCTAGGAGGGCAGAGAAGATCCAAGGAATAAGAAACGGTGTTCCAAGACAACGAATTTCCCACACTAATTGAAATAACCAGAAACATTGGGGAGGAAGATGAGAATACCGAAAAGAAGCAGACAATTGATCTCCGCACGAGACGCGACCCCTCACCGTTCCACAAGGCTTGATAAGAGAAGGTTCGTCGCACGAATCAATCCTTTGGAGGCTCCTCCCCAGACCACCATCCCTTGAGGCGATCCCAGAGGCCTCCTAGCGCGGGCTTACCTTGCTTTGAACTGGGATTACTTTGGTGTGCTTTCAGATCTCGGAAGTGGACGGCTACCCGTTTTGCAACGTCAAACCACTCGAAGAACGACTCTGACCACGATTTTTCAGGTTTTGGAGTGGCTCGCGGCTGGGGTCTCGGACAATGCTCAGGTTCGGTGACGCGCTGAGATTCTGGGAAGAGCTCCACGACTGCTCGATCGCCATAAATCGCGATTTGTGTTTTGACTGGAGGGATGGCAAGAACATTCGCTGCTTCTGTGGCCATCAAATCGGTTCCTCTTTTGACCTCCATCATGATCTGAGGCTTACAGTCGTTGACCTCAGAGTAGCGACGGTGGATCATGTCCTGTATCTCGATGGCTCGTTGTTCGGGATTTTTGCGCTTGGAAATAATCTTCGAGAACGTTGTAGGGCCGCCCTCACCCTTGGGGAAGCCGTGGTGGTAAAATTGACCTCCGTGATGAGAACCTGGGGGGTTGAGAAGTCGTTCCATATCGACGCTCCTCATCAGTTCTTCGATTAGCTTCCAGTCCTCTTCAACGCCTTCTTCGCTCAGTTTGTCCCACATGGTGGTGATAACTGTAATTTGCTTGAAGAGCTTTGGACCGCAAAAGGTTTGTACCCAACGAATAGTCTTCTGATCCTCAAAAGTCATCCTGGTGTCCGGAGGCCCCCAAACAAACAGGACGCCTGCAAAAGTGACGATGGGACCAAGAGCCGCCAGACACGACCATATCTCCCGGTGATTGTCGTCGTCTTCGATGCACGCACCGAATCCGGGGGTATCGATGAAAAGATATTGTTCATTCCGGATGACGGCAGGGCAGACCTGGTAGCTCATGGTGCCTTAGCCGAAGGTCAGTTTTCATGTCCAATTTGCTTTGAGTTCCCAGTGGAGCATAAGGCCACGTACCTGCTTTGAGGGTGCTACCCACATGCAAGTCAAGCCCCGTCAACTCCCTTAGCAACGAAGTTTTTCCTTTCCCGCTCTTTCCCACCACAAAGATAAGCTTTGTACCTCCGAGACTAAACAGTGATATTAGTGTCGCTCACTTTTTCGTCGGCGTTAGTGCATACTGTTTTTTTACAAACTTCACAACCACAGTGGACGCCTTGCCTTTGGAGTCTCTGACAAGGCGGGCAAGCTTTTGGTATGTCCAGTTGAAGCTGGCATAGGGTACCCCCTTCCAACGTGACTCCTTTTCCTTGCCGTCTTCGGTTGGATCATCACATTCGCTGTCGAGTCCAAGGTCATCGTCGAGGGTGTCATCCAGGTCTTGGGGGACCTCCGGACTCTGAGGCTGAACCAACGCTACCGGCAGGTTTTCTAGTGGCGTATCAGAGGATTTATGGGTTTTTGTGACAGTCGGAGCTTGAGCGGTCATCTTGGAAGCAAATACAGGTGATCCCACTTGGGAAAGAGGCAAGTAACATGAACAAGAGTAAAGAGGCGAACCCGTCCAATGGGTCTGGAAAAATGGAAGAAGGAACTCGAAGGCGTTTTGAGCTGAATTTCTAGGTTGGAAGCCGTCCCGAATGAAGAGATCTACTCGGTATTTATATTCGAAAGCACCTGGAGACGATACGGCACTGAGCCGGGATAGGATCAAGACTTTCCGGCAGCTGTGAATCGGTTGCGATCAATCGGGGTCCCAGCTGGTAGTCTAATGCGAGCATGATTGGATTGTTCTCCACGAATGATTGCAGATGGTAATAAGGGACGTCGATGCGGTCTACTCCGTAGATGGAGACGCGGCCAATCCCTACCATTCCATGCTAAGGTCTGCATACATGGCGGGATTTTGTCGTCAACACCCAGACCGGTCAGGTCAAAGATAAACAATTCATCGAGTCTCCATTGACATCGAGTCATGTTTTGAGGTACGTGATAACCCTATCACGCCTATGTCTATACTATACAGGAAGCACGATTCCCCGATGTGGTCTTGGCTTGGCAACACAGCGTCTTGCATTAAAGCACCATGTTCTAATTGGTTCGCTTTCATATACTTCCCTTTGGACTCCGCATGCTTCTGCATATGCCTGCATTAAAGCACCCCGTCCTTATTGGGCAGAAAAGCACTCCTACAAATCCGGCACTCCTGCATTAAAGCACCCTTTCTACCCTCTGCAATCTTTTCCGCAATTGACCGGAATTTGCGTCCAACCCTGCACATACGACGACAAGCATCCACCCTCGGGAAATGCAAGCCTTCACCATCCGAAAATCCTCCTATGCTTGCACGGCCGGCCGATAGACATCGATAGAATATGCACTAGATGTCAGTTAGGCATCAGACAGTGGCTATGCAATCTTATTTGTTAGCACCGGGCTACACTGCCTCCTGTTCTCTATCACCGGACTACACCAACGCCCGGCGGAAACCCCGCAGATTATCTCGTCACGTATTCCAAGATTTGGAGCCTATCTTGTCAGCTCAATATAGGACGACTCAAGTGCGTTTACTACGCGAGTATGTCGTCTGTTTCTACGCCGTCTGCGATAGGTGAGTATCCCCGTGTCCTTCCTGCGTTCCCGCTGCAGAGTTGGTAGCAGTCTTGAACTACCTAGGCAACATATTGACTATAAGCAATAGTGAAGCGCAATTCAGGAAACTTCTTTCTCGCTCCCGAAGCTCAAAAAAGCATCGCCAGAGAGGACACTCGAAACGAAATCCTACAGACCACATGTTACCAGCCGAGGAACTTATCTTTTACCGTGCTCAGATTGGCCCACCTTTCTCTCCACACGAGTACAAACCGCAAGAAGAAATGCTTTTCAAAATCGACCACTACCTTGACAAGGCCATGGATCCAAAGAGTCGCAGACCAGCGGATCTTTTCCAGCAGATCGAGGCCTGGGACACGCTTGTGGATCTCTGTGAAGGCGCGAGCCTCCTGCTCGATAGGCGAGGTCACGGAAAAGCACAAGTCTCCATGGACCAATTCTTCGACCGCTTCGAATCCATGTTCCATCTGGACGACCTATCTTTCGTAGTGACACTATGGCAGATCTGCGTGCGGCTGCGAGGCATTGAACACCGGTGGCCAGATTCCAAGATGCCTCACAAGTTCTTCGTCAAGATCCAGGAGCTTGTCCGACACGGCCGCCACGCAACCGAGCACTACGATACCGATCAGCACCCTCTCTTTGTCATCGCATCTTCGTTATGCAAGGTCAAAGATGCAGACTTCAAAGACACACTACGCATATGCTTCTTTAAAACGATCAAAACGCTCATGGCCATTCTCGGGCCGGGTCATTCCGTGGTCCTCCGGCTCCTATGCATCTACTACGCACAATTTCACTGGACTGACAAGGCATACCCCCACAAAAACGAGCTGATGACCATGCTAAAAAATAAGATCAACATAGCACTACAATCCGACAACGAAGACGAGATTTTCTCATCATACCACCACGCCGCCTACGCCGCCTACCACGTCTGCGGAAGCCTCGAGCAAGGCTGCGATTACGCACGAGAAATCCTACTACGCGTGTCCAAACGGGAGCACGGGATCCCCCTGCGTTTCAACGCAACATGGACACCCATAGCGCGCGCCCTCTTCCTCGCAGTCAAGCTCCTACACTCCAAGTACCGCGTTAGACAACAAGAAGAGGAGACGACGCACTACACCACCTACCCCCTAGAATACGCCATCACCAGATTCGAAACCGGGGGCTCAGAGCACCATATCCGCGCCTGCACACTCTCGGCATCCCTCGCAAAATACTACACACGACAGGGCTGGACGGAGTCCGCTGCCCGAGAACAGGACCGTACAAAGCGGCTCTTGGGGCGTGTGGCTGGACAGCAGATTTGTCTCTTGTGTGAAGAGCGGAAGAGGAGTTGGGCTGAGTTTTTGGAGAAGAATGTTCGTGCGCGTGCGTGGAAGCAGCCGCACTTGAAGTGTGCACGGTGTTATATGGAGGAAGGACATCCGGCGCTTAGGCGGAAGAAACGGTATAGAGGCTTGAAGGGCGCTCGACCGCGGCCTGCGAGCATGGAGATGCGGCGAGACACGATTTATGGCGGTTGAGCGGGGATTTGTCACCTTTGTTTGAATCGGCGAAGCCAACGCTGTGGGTGATGTCGTTCGGCGATAGCGCTTGCACGCGATATACCTAGGTAGCAGCGGCGGCCACATCTTCTATCACTCATATTCTGAATCAGGCGGAAATGGCCTATCCTGTGGGCGTGCGGCGAAAGTCACGTTTCCATTCAGACATTGTCTTGTTGACAAGACAAAAACACAAAAAAACATAACGTAGGCACGCGCCCCTTCCACGCGACGTGCGATGATCCTCTCCTGAAACGTTGGGGTGAATCTCTCTTCTGGTTTTTTTTTCGGTTTTTTTTTGGTTACCTGCCGGCCAGCACAACCCACCTGGTTGTGCTGTGGTTAGTATTGCCCATACCGGGGGGCACCGACCCAGAATCGAACTCAGCTATGGTTTATAGCTTGTGTTCCCACACTTTTTTTTTTGGTGAGGTACTTTTTTTGTAGTACGAAGTTCTTTTAAGCGGTTGGTTGATGGGGGGTTTGGGAATTTAATCGTATTTATGGGTATGGAAGTATGTAGGAGGTTTGGTGATGGAGAGTATGGGTGAGTGTGTGGGTGGGTGGACGCACTGAGAGTTGACTTGGAAGGTGTAAATGTAAAGCCGTGTTTGTTAGGGTGAGGTGAAGGGTGGATGTTGTATTGTAGGATTTAAAAGGTACGGCTTTGCTAGGTAGTCCTTGATGGATATTCGGGGGAACGCGAGAAGATGAGTCTTAAGAATAAACTAGATAGTAACCCCCTACCCAAGGATGAAACTACCTACTAATAAACATGTCTACGCCCGTGTTCCTTATAAATAAGCGCAATAAACAAACATCATCATCATCATCATCATCATCATCATCATCAAACATTAATCACCTAGTAGGCTACCTACCATCCCCATCCCATCCACCGACCTAAAACCCCAAATGCCTAAGCAACCCAACCAACTGCGCCTCATTCTCATCCCTACATTTGCGTATCACAGCCTCAGATTGCATCCGCAAGACATCCGAGTTAGTAACGCGCCACGGCAATATACATCGAAGCACCGCATCCACATCGGCCACCGTACTAATCCCACCCATCGTACGCGGACGCCATACATCAAGGCGCTCCAACTCCTCCTCCCACATCTTCGCCATCTCCCACGCGGTGTTCGCCGGTAGTGCGGACGGAAACCCGTGAAGCTTTGCGTGCCGCAACGCCGTCTGCTCACTGGATTCGATATCCGACCAGCTTGAAATTGGCCTCCAGCGCCGCTGAAGGAGCGCAGGAATTCGTAGGATGGGTGCAGTATGCAAGCGAAGTCGTAATCGATCAAGGCTGTGATGCGCTGGGTGGAAGCATCATAGAGCAGATTGTCCGGAGCTGAAAATCGAACAGTGTTAGCTTTGCAGCATTAGAGCTTTTTTAAGAATGACGGATTTACATACTGAAGTCGGCATGGAAAATGGTCTTGTCATCCCTAGACTCGAGGGCCTTAAACTGGGCCGGAACGCCGCTCTCAACGAAGGCTTCAAGGCGTTTTCTCACCCCATTTGCATGCCATCCCCTAATATACGGATTAACATCCGCTTGCCGCAGAGCCCGTTCCAGTCGGTCTCTGAAGCAGTCCTCATACAAATGCCAAGGCCCACTACCCACGCTCGTCATTGCTGTGCTTACAATCTGGCCGGCGCCATCGAAGGTCACCCCACCGTACTGCTCGATGCTGCTCGGAAGCTGGAAGTCTTGCAAGGCCTTGAGAATTTCGGATCTGGGCAAGGATGCTTTCCTTTTCCCCGAGAGCCATGCTATCAAATAATTCGCTAACTGATGCTCCGGGCAGCACCTCCTGGATGATCTAGCCTTGAGAGGATGGCGGGGCTGCGCTTCCCCAGCCGTACACGGAAGGAATCACGTGTGGTTTGAAGCCACTGAGAGCGGCAGCTGCGAGGGAAATAACGGCAACCTCGTTTTCAACTCGGGCATGTGCGTGCATTCCTTCGGCGTCGGGGTTCGTGAGCCGCATGATGAAGGCTTTGGAGTCCGCTGGGAGCGGCGTGGTGCCTGGCTGACGCGGTTCATGGCTGTTATTATTTCCGGCAGCGGACGGCGGCGAAGGCAGAGTGATGCGGTAGACGAAGTTGTTGTATTTGAAGGGGCTGTCTGGGTCGTATTGGATGGGATCGATTTTGGCTTCCTTTAAGGATGGTGAGGTTGGTTAGCACTACCGGTATGTCGCGATGGGCTGAAATGGAACACGTACAGTACTTGCGTCGGCGCCGAATCGTTCGAGTAGAAGATTCCGGATGAAATCTAGCCGCGCTTGGAAGTTTGCGTGGTTGTGGTTCATGGCGAGAGAAAGGAAACAAGAGTGGTTGGGAAGTGGCACAGTACGTCTGTAGGTAACGAAAAGCTTCCTAGGTACGAGATGTGTAGGTAGTACTTCTTCCGTTGTAACGCGCTATAAGTTTATGTATAGCTAACTAACTTAGATAGTAAACAAACAGCTACTAGAAGCAAAGTAGTAGCTGAAATACATGAAGAAAGAAAAGACCTAATAGAAGCTGACCTAAAATAGACTAGACCTAATTAAGCCAAGTGCGCCGCGTTGTTGCATAGGATCGAATAAAACAACAGCACATCACTAGTGTATGCAGCTTACCGGTACTACCTATAGTATAGTAAACGCCAGCAGCGCCCCGAAGAGAGTTGTTTTTGTTACAATGACCAGGGAAAAAAAAGGAAAGAGGAAGGGAGACAAACCATCCGTCCCACAACCAGAAAAGAACAAAGACAAGGTAGTTCTACATATCCGTAATCATGGCCTGATCATCCCGTTGCTGCTGCCCTTCTGCCACAATACCCAGTAAGCGCGCATACGGAACGGTGATGCGCTGGAGATCACGATGTTTGCCTGTAAAGAATGCGTTAGCTAGAAGAAGCAAACATAGCACTTCCTGACGGAAGAGATAAGTGGTAAACTTACCCAGAATTAACACCGCCTCCTTGAGCAACTCATCCCGCCTCCAGCCACAAATCACCTCGGGTTCCTGAATCGCACCATGCTGGTCTTCGTGATCGTCGTCGTCGCCGTGGTCAGAAGAAACAAGGTCGCCCATAAGACCGCGCAGAAGTTCTTCAATCTTGCCTTTGAGTCCCTCGGCGCCGAGACGCTTGACGTACATGGTGAGGTAGATTTTAAACTCTTCTCTTGCGCCTAGCGTGCGTGCAGCAGCGACACGGTTCTCGAGGTGGGCTACGCTCGCCGAGCTTTCAAAAGTCTCGTAGCCTTCGGCAGATACTAAGATCTTGATGAGGCGCTGGAGGTGGAAGGCCCGGCCTTGGAGGAGCGACTGGTTCGTTGTATTGCGCTCGAGGGCTGGTATGATGCCTGCGGATATGTTTTCGATGGAGACCTGATCGTCCTTTTCTTTTGGTGTGTGCTTGTCTTGTGAGGAGCGGATGTTGCCGACGGAGGAGTCGGTGCTGTTCCAGTATTGACTGGTCACGGCCCACCACGGTTCTGAGATGCGTTGCCAGATGTACATGTCGGGGTTGTATGCGTAGCCCTCGCCATTGGACATGGCTACTATTATGCGACCGGCTGAGTTTAGGCGCGCGAAAACGATGCCAGGCGAGCGGGTGAGGTGGGGTCCTTGGGCGTAGGCTGCTATGTCGAGGATGGGTGCTAGTGAGACGGGTGGGTGTGGTGCAGACATAGTCTTGAGATTCCAGATATAGCACATTCCGACTGCTGTTATGCACATTAGCCACCAGCCTCGGCAGTCCATGATGACGGGCTGTGCTTCTAGGACCATGGCGTTTAGCGTTCGTCGACCCGCTGGTGTCCAGGCGTACACTGATCCGTCTTCACAGGCCGCTGCAAACAGGTTGGTGTTGCCCGTAACTAAGAGTACGGCTTTTGGTAAGAAATCTTGCCATAGTGACTGTCCCTTGCTGGTACATGTCAGCCTCGTTGGATCGTGGTCTTGGGTTCGCCCCGTCCTTGACGGACCCGATGCATTTCGTGCCTCCAGAATAACGGTATCAGGTATTTCTGCCTTTCCAGTATTGGCGTCGACCCCGTTCTGGGCCGGTTCGCTGCCGTCCATGGTCCGAACAATTACGCTCCTAACTTTAGGAACTGCTAGTCGCACCTGGCTCACACTAAGGGAAGGATTGACGATGGCAGGTCGCAGGGCTTTTGGGGGTTCCTGTAGTTCGTTGTTCTTAGGTGCCGCGGCTGCAGGTGGAATGAGGCCGTTCTCGCTATTGAGGACTATCGCTGCGCCTCCGGGTCGAACAGAAGCAGCCAGCCTCCGCTCGACTTGTTTGTCGTCGTCGCCTTCAATATCAGCAAACTTTCTCTTATTTCCAATGAGCATAGATGCCAGTCCGCCTCTGGGAAAACCGTCGTATGGTTTGGACAGATCGAGGATATTGTGGGGATTGTCGCTCCTGCCGTTTGATGTCGTTGTCGCAGAGATAAGCTGTGTCTGAGGTAAAGACGATTCTCCGATGCCCGATGAAGATGACATCAGCATTGGAGCTATTCGCTTCTTGCCCTCTTTTGTAACTGTTACTCTTTGCTTGAGCTTTTCGACTCTCTGATCCGGTGGCGGTTCTACGGGGGCTTGCGGTTGTGCTGCTGCGCCTGATCCGTTCATGAGTCCCATGGAGGGAAGAACGCCATTGGTACCGTTTGTGATGGTTGGAGGTTGAACAGCGCCTCCGTCGCCCATCAGCGCACCCATCCTGCCCTGTACGCCCTTGAGTTCCCCACTTTTGCTGCTCTCCTCCAGAAGTAGTGCGTCTGTACCCTCGATGATGCCCACTCTCCTGCCAGCGCCAAATTTGGAAAGCGTCTTCTCGTTCTCGGCAAGCGGCGCAGGATAGCCGAGTTCTCCAGGTTCGAAAACAAGGGTCATAATGCTGCCGTCCAAGCTGGTTACATACAGCGTTTCGCCGTTCGGTGCCCACGACAAGTCTGAAATTGACTTTCCTGCCAGCTCTTGCGAGATCATGAACGGCCTAGGGTAGCTCGTATTCCACACACTGAGGCACTTGTCCTGTCCGGCGCATGCGACGATGGTCACCGTGGGCTGGACGACACTTCCATCGTGTTCGGGCCGCGGCGGATCTCGGTAGAACAATCGTGGAGAAAACGAGGTTACCTCGACTGGCCCTTCGTGGCCCACCAAGCTGATGTCTCCGTCCCATGTGCCGCGCGACAGTATCGCGACAGAACTGACGGGTCCATTCGTGGCGTTGGCGGCGGCAATGTGCGCGCCATCCGGCGACCATGAGCAGCGGCGGAAGTATGTGGTAAGCGGCGAGGTCTGGAAGGGCGCGGTAATGGTGTGGTCCAGGACGAAGTTGTTCACCTGGTCCTGCTGGGAGGCGTTCGGCGGCGGCGAGTTGAAGCGGTAGACTTTGATGGTCCGGTCGTCGCTCGCGGTGGCAAAGTACTTGTTGGCGGGATCGAAGGTTATGCCCTTGACGTGGCTCTGGTGGTTCGACAGCGTCTTCAACTTCTCGAAGGAATGGCCCGACCACACCACCACCTTGGAGTCCAGGCCTACCGAGACCAGTATCGACGAGTCGAAGGACCAGCCGAGATCCTGCACATCGTTGTCGTGTCCTATGAGCCGGCGGATGACGCGCCAGTTCTCGACGGGCGGGGGCTCGTTCGATCCTGTATTGTATCCCATCAGCCATGCGTCCTTCACGGGGCCCTAGTCTCTACCCACCAAAGGCGGCGTGTGTGGGCGCATTCTTGTCGAGCGCATACACACACACGATCTTGTCATCGGCGCCCGACGCCAAGTATTTGCCGTTGGAGGAGAAGCGGACGGCGTGGATGGTGCCCGAGTGGTGGCTGACGGCGGCGAGCTGCTTCGGCTTCGTATAGGTCGCGTCGTTGGAGTTGACGATGGCTTCGGTCGACCATACGCGCACGTAGCCGTCTACAGAGTCTTTGTGAGCAGCAGGCCGGGGAGACGGCAAGAGCGAGGATTAACGAACCTCCGGCCGCCGTAGCGAGGCGTGCTCCATCCGGCGAAACGTGGCAGCTGTATACTTCAAAGTCCTTGTGTTCGCCTGTAGCAAGAGAAGAATGTCAGCAACCTAGCCAAAGCAGCTGGAAGCGCAGGCAAGCATTGCTTGCGCCGGGGTGCACTCACCCGCATGTGACAACCACTGTGGTTTTATGAGATGCATGGTCGCATAGAAATCCCTAGCACTGGCAACATGCTATTACGCGACCATGAGTGGAGTGGAAAGGAAAGGAAAGGAGCGGTTGAGGGTGGGTGAAGGTGTCGTACGTCGGCGTGGACCGCGACAGTTGTCTGGCGCTGGCGACGCGAACTCGCAGTAGACGCTACTTGGCAGACGTTTGGGCAGGGGTCCGGCTTAAGGTTTAGATGCATGCGCCGATCATCAAGTGCATGTTTAACGAGCGGAGGGGTCGACGGTTGTGTGGGGAATTGGGGTTATTATTATAGGTAGTTACAGCCTAACGCTATGACCTATCTACTGATAATATCGGAAGCCCGACAGACAGAAGCGCTCCCAGTCCATTCACTGAGTGGCCTTGATGTCCTGTCTTCTCATTGGCTCCATCATGAGACCCTCACCCACTTCCATTCGCGCCTAGCACGTGACCCTTGGTCGCTTCCTAATAGCTGGCTCAATCTCAGCACCCGTGTATTTCACGTGTGGCATGTCGCGTCGTTGTGCCATGTCCATAAGTCGGAATTGCTATCTTATAGGCCGTCGAACCTAGGGTGGGGGTGAGTTGGACCAAGCCACATTCGAGATTGAGGGACGCCTCGATGATGAGCCAAGCTGTGGACTGGAGTATATTCGTATGTCGGTATTTGTCGTTCATTTTGCCTTCTTCCGCTTCTTGAACACCACTGCTGGAGCAGCCGGCGCATCCTCCTCTTTCTTGACTGCCACTTCATCAACTTTGGCCTCCGCCTCTTCTGACGTGGGTATATCTCGCAGCGGCTCGGCCTCCTCTTCCTTGACTTCTGCTTTCAGTCCGTCGTCGTTTTCCTCTTTTTTGGCGCCTGGTTGATTCCCGGTCTGTGATGTCTTCTTTCCTAACAAGCTCTCGATATCATCATCGCCGCCCTTGCTGCCCGGGAAAGTCTTGTACGTGTGCCCCCAGCCCTTTCTCTTTGTGATCAGCTCTCCTGCGGCATTGCGCTCCTCCTCCGCTTCGTCAATCATGCGCTTCCGCACGCCTTTGTTCAGCACCGTCGCCTTGAATTCTCCATCGTCATTCACCTCTCCGACTACTTCTTCCGACACGGTTTTCCACTCCCCCGCTATGGCCAGATCGCCGCGAGCAGCTGCAGGGAGCGCCACTCCCATAGCTGCTAGTTGCTCCCATTGCCTCTTCCGGTCATCAACCGTCGCAGTCTTCTCAGGTCGCTTCTCGAACGTCGGCTTGCCGCCTAGACCAGTGGCAACTGAGGGCGTGGACGAGCCGGGTACAAGGCCATTCAGGCGCGCGACTTCGGCTTGTGCGCGCGCTTGGTTGCGCTTTTCGTTTTCTTGTTCGCGGTGCAGGCCTTTGAGACTGCGCTGGATGTTGCCCTGGTGGCGGCCCGTCGCTTCGTGCTGCGCGCGCTCGAATTTGGTGTCTTTGACGAACGTCGAACAGAATTTGCACCAGTATTTCGGCTAGATGTAGGTTAGCGCATGCCATCAGTCATCAGTGGCAGTTGGTAGTTACCGTCGACTTCCAGTACTCGGCCATGGTGAAGTGAGTGCGGAGTGGGCGTGGGAGATGCGCAGCACTCAAAAAAGTCGCGGAAGCTCTGGGACGCGCGTGCCAAGGCTCGGTGGTCCGCAATCGTGGATGCACAAAACTCGGCGCAACCATACTTTCCCTCGCCATCGCTCCTCGTCTCTATTCACTCCTTTCCACTGGTCTTCTGTATCGATATCGCTCACGTACATTCACTCTTCTAGTCCAGTGCAGTCGAAGACCATGCATGCCTTAGCGTACTGTCTATGTCATACCTCAATAGCGGGCATTCATGGAACAGCAAGAGAAGGACCTCGACGAATGCGAGACTGCCGCTCCAGAGATAACCACTTCGCAGGACAGGCCAATGGAGGCACCTCGATTCGTGAGTGAGAAGTTTATATATACGGAATTATGGGACAATCCAATCAGCAATGACCGGCGCAAGCCCGGCGTTGTTGCTCCCCTTACAACCTTGGACATGCCAGTGATGCTGGATCCTTGAGCTGAGAGTTCCCTTGGCGGATTGCACGTGAATGCGAGCATCATCCAATTCAGCCTTGCGTCCATGTGCTGCCTGTGAAGAACTGTTTCGCGACCTTGTCTTTCAATCATGGAGCCCCTCAGTGCTGTTTCCCTCGCCTCAGCCGTCATCCAGATCGTCGAATTCTCGTCCAAGGTCTTACAGAGGACGCGGGAGATACACACGTCGGCCGACCGAACCCTAAGAGGAACCACGGTGCTCGAAGCTGCGGCGGCTAATCTCAACGATTTGCTACGAGATATCGAAGAGACCTTGCGCGTAACCGGCGTCGCCAGCGATGCCTCTGGGAAAGCGGCAGATGCGCAGCTTATCGCACTCGCCAAAGATAGCCAGGAGGTAGCCAAGACTCTACATGCAACCCTTCACCAAGTGAAGCGCAAAAAAGATGGGGACAAAAGGAACGCCTTTAGCCAAGGACTACGCAGCGTGCTGAAGCAGAGCACAATAACGGCTCTGAAGGACAGGCTTAACTCGATTCGCAAGCAAATCGATACTGCATTGCTCATCTCACTTCGGTGCGTAATGAATTGCTGTCAAGAACCACAAGCTCATCCGTAGCACAGACAGAACCTCTCCCAGCGCGTTCAAGACCCAAGGCATCATATGCTCCTCACGAACGATAAAGGCGCAAGCGAAAGATTGAGATTGCTCACCTCCCTTCAGCATCACAACTGGAAACCCACCAAAAGCTCTGATCTTTCGGACTTTTCTGACGCGCTCCGAACCTCTGTGGTTAGTCAAGACATAGAGGCCCGATTTGCCAGTCTGATATTGTCACGCTTATGGTTCACTGAACTACCCGATCGCTATGGGACCATTCCGGAAGCACACCAAGACACATTCCACTGGATGTTCGAGGATGATCACCAGCAGCTAAACGCTAGTGATTGGGACTCCTTCACTGAATGGCTCTCGGATACGGATGGTAGCAACCTATTCTGGATTTCAGGCAAACCGGGATCTGGAAAGAGTACCCTGATGAAATACCTGTTCAGTGACGATCGTACCACAACTCACCTGCAAGCTTGGACAAGCGACAGAGCGCTTGTACAGGCAGGCTTCTTTTTCTGGAATTCCGGTAGTGACATGCAAATGTCGCGCATGGGGTTGCTTCAAACCCTCCTTCATTATGCGCTCAGAAGCGATCGCAAGACTTTGATGCAGCTATTCGAACATCGCTGGCAACAATTCGTAGCTTTCGGCGGAGGCCGACAACCTTTCACGTGGCTGGAATTGCGCCGCGCGTTTGATATGATGATCTCTGCGCCACTCACTCCCAGAAAGTTCTTCTTCATGATCGACGGGCTTGACGAGTTTGACGGGGACCGCCAGGAGCTTGTCAAAATGATTCTGATGATTACTAGGCATCTACATGTCAAAATCTGCGTTGCTAGCCGGCCGTGGCCGGATCTCCTTGACGCCTTCGAGGGTCGACCCAGCTTACGCCTTGAACGCCTCACGCAAAAAGATATCCAAAACTACGTCACGGCTTCATTCGCCAATAACAAACACTACGCTAAGCTCAGCAAGCTTGAACCGAACCATGCCGCCAATTTGATCAAAAGTATCACCAAGAAGGCGGCCGGCGTATTTCTCTGGGTATATCTCGTATTACAGTCTTTGCTTGACGGCTTATCCAACGCGGACCGCATGTGCGACCTAATGGCTCGACTAGAGGCGCTTCCGCCGGGCCTAGAGCAACTTTTCCTCAAGCTACTCGGTAGCTTGGACCCAGATTACCTGAAACACGCCTGTCAACTGTTTCGTTTGGTCATGGTGCGGAGGCGGCCTCTTCTCCTCGAGCTCTGGTTTGCAGATAGTATCAATGATGACCCTGCACTGAGGTATGAGGCACGATTCCTGTCAAGCGACGAAGTATTAGACCGCCTCGAGATGATGAATCGCCGGCTTATTGCTCGTTGCAAGGGGTTTTTGGAGGTGGAAGATTGGCGACGGAGTCCCGGTGCTATCTTGACGGAAGGTAAGCCTCAATACTGTAACAAGCGACGTAGATTCTGAGATATAGTAGATTCTCACGTCAGTTGGATCCATCGTACAGCGCGTGATTTCCTTCGCGCGAAGTGTATGTGGAACAACGTACTCGACACCACCGGCCATGATGATTTTGACCCCGAATGGCACTGGGCGAACGGACACCTGGGCATGTTCAAGGCCGTCGCCGGCACGACGCCAACAAAAATGTCCCACTTCATTCTGTGCGTCGAGTATGCACTACGCCTAGAGCACCGGCTCCAAATCTGTCCCGTTAAGTACTTGGACGAAGTCGGTCGCACTGCAACGATACACCATGTCTATGACGCCTTCCTCCCCCGAGCGATTGGAGGCTCAGTAGCAAGTTTCCTCGAATTCTCTGTCTTGTTCCAGCTTGTTGGATACGTAAAGGCCAAGGGTGCAACGGTACCCCGGCGCGAACTGAAGAACGCTGCTCGTCTCCAAGGACTGCTCGATGCAAAGCAATGGGAAAGTCTCCATAGGCATATTGAGATTCCTGCTGGAGATGCGGGATTTGTGTCGAGTCGCAAAGAGCTTGATGATGTGCTGAATCGTTTGCTTGGGACGAATGATGGACGGGGTTGGGGATCGAAATGGCAAAGGACTAAGGAGAGGTTTCTCGCGTAGGACTCCGCCTGCTGACGCTGCTTTAATATCCCTAGGAACCTAGTGGCTGGGATTTCGATTTGGCGCACTTTCGAGGGAAGGAACCCTACAACTCAGAAAAAACGAGCTGCTTTGTACGAAGGGTACTTCCGCTAAACAAACCAACGAGAAAGCACCTGAAATTCGGTAATTCATCCGAGCCACTCACGTGTGGCGGAAGTCAGAAACGTCAGTACCAATGTACCTGATCCACTGGTCACACGGCTGCCTATAACCGACGGAGGAATTGAAGTAACAATGCTGCTAAATTTAAAATGGACAAGAGACCTAAATCAGTTCTTGGCTAAACGTCTAAGAGCTGAGCCGTCCTAGTTCTTACTGTAGGTACAGTCAGCACTATACGACGCTAGTACCCAACACCTTCCATATCCCTTTTAATACCTTCGGCATTCGCGAACCAGGTTGAGTATAAAACGGGACTGTTGTACCTCTAGGATATAGATCAATTCGAACACCACAAAGTCAACGACAACAATGGCCAACTTTGAAGAAGCATACGAGAAGGCAATCAAAGATAAAATCCTTCCAGGATACGCTCTTATCGCAGGCGATAAAAATGGTTAGTAGCAGACACACGTCTTGAATTAAAGCCCTTCGGCTCATCAGGACAGGGAACATACTGTACTCTGGAGCGAAGGGTGTACGGTCCCTCGTAGAAGACTCGGCAGGACCTTTCCAACTCGACACGATATGTGCCATCGCATCAATGACGAAAATCATGACATCAGTCGCAGCTCTTCAATGCGTCGAAGACGGTCTCATTACGCTCGATGAAGACGTGTCCTCACACTTACCCAGCATCGGAAAATACGGCATTATGACCGGTTTCGACGATGACAAGAACGAAGTCATTACCGTACCCAACGCCACACCAATCACACTACGGTTAATCAGGTTCCTCCAGAAAGCTCGAGCGACAGGCTGACTCAAGCCAGAATGCTCCTGAGCCACACCAACGGCCACGAATCTGACTGGTTCAACCCTATGCTAATGAAATGGCGCGCAAGCCGCGGTGAAACATCCTTTTGTGGACCTACCGTCGAAGAAAAGTCCACACTGCCCCTTCTGTACGAACCTGGAACAAGCTTTCGGTATGGCGCTGGCTCAGATTGGGCCGGGAAGCTCATCGAGAAGGTATCTGGCAAGACACTCGACACTTTTATGAACGAGAGAATATGGACACCGCTCGGTATCAAAGACATGACCTTCTACCCCAAACGCCGTGCGGACATGACAGATCGTACAGCGAGATTCAGCACTCTAAAAGAAGACGGTTCTGGCCCAGCCACGGACATGGGCGGCTTCGACGTCACATTCGGTGCCACAGACTGTCTCGGTGGCGCGGGTGCATTTGCAAGCGCCTCTGCATTCGTCACGTTCCTGCAAGCCGTTCTACGGCGCGATGAACAGCTTCTGAACGAAGCGTCGTGGGCCGAGCTTTTCAGGCCACAGCTCGACGAGCGGTGTAAGAGGGCGTTTAACGACTACATCAAGTCATCGCCGCTGCATGAGCAGTATCTGGGCATGTGTCTACCGACAAATATTGAGAAACAGTGGTCGTTTGCGGGAATGCTTGTTGAGCAGGGCCAGGAGGGCAGGATGAATGAAGGGACGATTTGTTGGGGCGGAGTGCCGTCGATGACTTGGGTGAGTGAAATCTTCCGCTTCGGTCTAGGATGGATTTGCTGACTGTCGGGCGTTTAGTATATCGATGCAAAGGCGGGGATTTGTGGAGTGGCATTTGCGCAGATTCTCCCGCCGATGAGCCCGTCTATCCTGAAGCTTCATGAAGGATTCCAGAGGGCCATGTTTGGGAAGGCTGGTGCCTGATGAGTGTGGGGTTGTGGACGGAGTGCTTTTTTTGGTGGCGCGCCGCGCAGTGCTGGGAAGTGGAGGAGTGAAAGGGATGTATGGGGCTGTGTTCCTACCTATCGATAACGGATTTGCACACCCTACCTTGCTACCTACTTCAAGCTTGGCAAACGCTGCGCTCTTTGCGTGCTTTATTCCGTGTTTATCAGGTGGTCGTACGCTTTCTGTAGATTGTTTGAGCTACAGTAATAATATTCGGCTCGACTACGAATCTCCACAATGGCACGTGCAATGACATCAACAGGCCTTCTGTGGCCAATAGGTACCGGTAGATGTAGGGTTTATGCCGCTAGTCTTGTTTTGCACAACTGTGCACTGCCATGTCCGTGGGACAGGCCGCCAAGCCTCCGTTGCCTGATACGAAGTGCAACTTCCTCACTATAAAGTCCTAGCAGTCGCCGCCCTGACACGAATTTTCGACGAGCTTCGAACATTGTCGCACACAGTGCACACGTCGCCAAATCCAACCAGACTATGGTCACTGATCCATTACCTATGGCGACTTCATCCGGCAGTGTGTTCGGCGAGACGCTGCAGACCATCACCATCACCAAACTTGAGGATCTCGCAAAACAACGCGCGGCCTTCGAAGAGGAGTACGCGGCCTTGCTTGATGCTGCAAAAGCAGAGGAAGACTCGCTCAAGCGCGTATACATCCTCGTAGAAGGTACAAAATCATGTCTGGGGATCAAGACTGACAGCAAGAAAGCCGATGATGGTCGGACAGGTCGTGTGGTCTTTGGCGGTACCCGAAACGTCAGGCTTGAAACCGACCTCAGAAATCTCGACCGTTTCCTCGAACAGGCCCGCTTCGATCCTTCCGTCTCAGCCAAAGTACTCGAGGACTGGGAGAAGAAACTGCTAGAGTATCTTTCCGTTCAGTCCACCAAGTTTCAATACGCAGACCTCTACGGAAAGCTTGTCACTGAGTGGCTGTCCTCGGAGAAGCCAACAGCCAGTGATGATGACACCGTAATGACTGAGAGCTTCGAGGAGGTGCCTGGGGCTAAGAAAATTGCGTCTCGTACAGCCTGGGAGAAGGACGTCTTCCGACCCGGCGATGTGGATGCTGAAGCGCTGAAGTCATACCTGGAAGAGCTCTTCATCACAGACAAGAAACAGGGTCCTGCAGCGATCCTTGAGCTACGCAAGAAGGTGGAGGAGTTCGAAAGCAGCCTCAACAGCTCGAGTAATTTCAACGAGTACACCCTTCGCTCGACCATACAAGGACTCCAAGAGTCTGATCTGCTCTCGAATGAGAAACGGGAAACACTTAAGGACTTCCTCAGCAACGGTACGCGCATGGCAACTCTGGGATTTCTATATTCCAACAGCAACTAACAAGTTCTTTTAGAGGTGATACTTCACGAAATTTGCGACATTCTCAACCTACGTATGATGGCTCTCGATCGCTGGACTTGGGGCCCTTTTGTGTTACTCGAACAGCGAAGGAAGCTCAACGGTGATTTCACGATTCACTTCGACCCAGATCTCCTACAGGCCATATTCCTGCACTACATTGGCGTGAAATGGTCAGTGTTCTTCAAGTCTGCATTTCTAAATATGCATAAGCACGACGCCTGGGCGAGAAACTCCACCGAGGTTCCTAAGGCCGACGGTCTGCGGCGTTCATATTTCCTGGGTCCTCAAGGTACGGCGGTATTCTCGAGTCTCGAAGACAAGCGCAGAAGCATGCATCACAACCGCTACTTTGCACAACAGCTACTGGACTATGAAAATCAGAAGTCCGAGGCCGTGGAGGGTGAGGAAGAAGCTGAGTATAGAAATTATGTCGATGTTACCAATAAGCGTTTGATGGTGAGCGCGCCGATGGCTCAGCAGGCTCAGCTCCAGCAGCAGCAGCAACGCGCTGGACCTATGAATCAGATGACAATGCAATCTGCGGCCAGACAGCTTCCACCTATGCCCATGGGCATGGGCGATGGAGATGACGAGGTTTCAGAGGAGTACTCGATAAAAGCACACCACCCCGAAGACGAAAAGTACCGCCGTCAATCAAAGAAGCCAATGGAAACGAAGCAAAGCCTCATTCATTTGGTATCTACCGAGATTATCCTGAATACACGGTTACATGGAGAGCTTACTTGCTTCCGCACGACGTTCGATTCCTGGAACCCGCTGCTGCCGCATCAGACTCTCTTTACGGTCCTCGAATTCCTCGGCGTGTCGAAGAAGTGGAAGAAGTTCTTTGAGAATTACTTGCAAGCGCCGTTGAAGTTTATGGATGATCCGTCATCTGAACCGCGTTTGCGTCGTCGCGGCATGCCTGGGTCCCACACACTGAGCGATGTGTTAGGTGAAACCGTTCTTTTTTGCCTAGACTTCGCTGTCAATCAGGCTACGGATGGTCCAGACCTGTATCGCCTGGGCGATGACGTCTAGTTCTGGAACAAAGACTACGATGTGTGCACAAACGCATGGGCAGCCATACTCAGGTTCACGGAGGTCATGGGGGTCAAAGTAAGATCCAATTGTTCATGCTTTGCTCGAGACCTCAGCTGACAACAGCTTTAGTTGGACGATAAGAAGACTGGTAGTGTTCGCATTTCGCAAGAGAAGAACCTCAGCATCGATGACCGCCTCCCTGAGGGCGAAATTCGTTGGGGTTTCTTGCGACTCGACTCAAAGCGTGGCCGTTTCGAGATTGACCAGAAGATGGTTGATGGTCATGTGGAAGAGCTGCGCACACAGTTGGAAGGCAAATCGAAGAGCGTGATTGATTACATCCAGGCTTGGGTAAGTGGCCCATTCATATGCAGCCCTCGAGTTTACTACTAAGACCTTGACACAGAACTCGTACGCAGCAACGTTCTTTAGCTCCAACTTTGGGAAAGCGTCCAACTGTTTCGGTCGTGAACACGTCGACAAGATGCTCGCTATCCACCGTCACATCCAAGATAGCATCTTTCCCGGCAGTAGCGTCGTACAATACCTGAAAAAGATGATCGAAAAGCGTTTCTCCGTCAAGAACGTCCCGGACGGCTTTCTGTTCTTCCCAGTCGAGCTCGGAGGTCTCGATCTCAAATCTCCGTTCGTAGACCTCCTCCAGATCCGCGAATCAGTCAAAGAGAACCCATACGATTTCCTCGACGAGTATGAAGAGAAGGAGCGCGACGACTATGCCGCCCTCAAGCGCAAATTCGACCAGTACCAAAGCCGCTCCGCGCGTGCCAACACCAAAGATACGAACTGGGAGACGGAAGCTGCCTACTTTTTCTTCCCCTTTGAAGAGTTCATCAAGTACCGCGAGGTGTTTGCTAGCATAGGCAAAGCAAACTTGGTGCACACGTACGCCGCGTTGCTTGAGCGTCCACAGGAAGCGCCCGTCAACGACAGCCAGGAGGTGCGACTAGCGCTGGCCAACCTCTCGGGCCGGAGCAACTTGCGCGGTATTACGTTCAACTGGAACTCGATGAACGCATACTGGAAGTGGATCGCTCAGATGTATGGCCCGGAGATGATTCAGACGTTTGGTGGGCTTAATGTCGTGGACTTTGGGCTGCTGCCTATCGGTATGGTGTCTATGTTCAGGCAGAGACGAACCAAGTGGCAGGGCTGAGGCGATTCCGGCGATGGGGTTGGGTATGAGGTTCATGGCGTGTTTCACGGTCTAGTTATCCCTCATGAAGTTATGGTACGTACCGGTACCGGTAGTGGCTGGGGCGTGTGGCTGGGGACGTGTGGCTGATGGCATCTTAGCGTCGTGGCGCCTTCCCCACAGTCATATAATCTCATGTTGGCTGCTCCTACTTCCTCTTCATCCCCACGATGCCCACTCACAAGGCCGGTGATTTCTGATATCCATTATTATGCATCTGCCATCTTCGTGAAAACCCAGTCATGTCAGCCATAAGCTGCCTAGGTATCTATCTGGCCACCCGGCTGCCGGCCACAGTAGTGCACAGCGGCAACCCTGGCAGCTGTCTGCACGCTGGCTACAAACCAGCCAACCAGCCACAGGGCGGTATCCAGCGGCCTCAACCGTGTGCAGCGTCGAGCAATGATATGGAGTTTCCTGTTGACGCTAGAAATGACGTTATCGGCAGATTTCTCGGCACGACATCAGGACAAGGAAAGTGCCATGATGTGTGCAGGCTAAGCGAGCATCCTGGCCCCAACGAGCCACATTTTCTATACATCCCTCTACGTTACGACACCTTCCGATCGGATACATGGAAACCGCAGCCGAATAAATAGAAAGGTCGTGTCTGTCAATTGCGCGCCCTTTCTCCGTCTCCCTCTCCTCGCGCCCCATTCCGGACCATGTCTGTTATTGACACTACCAAGGACCTATCAGCACTCTTCACGAAGCAGGTCCAGGCCACCCCTGATCTAGTTGCATTAGAAGACGACAAGCACACATACACGTACCAGCAGCTCCACGACAAAGTCGCTGCCCTTGCCGACCGGCTGCGGGGTCATGGAGTTGGCCGTGATAGCTTGGTTGGCGTCCTCTTGCCGCGATCCGCCGACTATGTAATCGCCTGTCTGGCAGCCCTACGCGCCGGCGGTGCCTTCTTGGTCCTTGAACTAGCATATCCTCCCGATCTCCTGGCCGATGTTCTCGAAGATGCGCAGCCGACTGTTGTGGTTACCATCAGCGCCGAGGTCGGCAAGATCAAGGGAAGCACGCCGCTCGTGGTCCTGGATGAGCAGAGTTTAGCCACCAACGGCCATGTGGAAGAGTCTGAGCTGAAACCACTACCTGAAGAGACCGACTTGGATCGCTTGTCTTTCGTTGCATACTCGAGTGGAACCACCGGCAAGCCAAAGGGTATTGCGAACCCACACAGAGCGGCGGTCTATTCGTACGATCTCCGATTTGGTCTTTCAGACTTGCAACCGGGCGACCGAGTGGCCTGCAATGTCTTCTTCGTGTGGGAAGTTATACGGCCACTGTTGCGGGGAGCCACCGTCGTGGCCGTGCCCGACGAAGCCAGCTACGATCCGCGGATGCTGGTCGATTTACTTGCCTCGAAGAAGATCACCGAGACGCTTTTCACACCCACACTCTTCTCTGCTGTTCTTGCTCGTCACCAGGCGCTGGAAACCCGTCTACCGAACCTCAAGACCATCTGGTTGAACGGGGAAGTAGTGACGACGGACCTCGCGCGTCGCGGCATCAAAGCCATGCCGAGTACACGCTTACTCAACGTCTACAGCGCTTGTGAGACACACGAGATTGCCTGTGGCGACATCAAAGATATGCTCGAAAAGTTGGATAAGGATGCACCGTACTGTCCTGTCGGACCACCGCTTATTGACAGGAAATACATCTATATTCTTGATGAAAGTGGTCAAAAGGTGGATGAAGGCGAGAATGGGGAGCTTTTCGTAGGCGGACATTTGCTCGCTCGAGGATACCTGAACCGTCCCGAGACTACCGCCAAGGCTTTCATTCGGAATCCGTACAGCTCCAAAACTGGTGCTCGCATGTACAGGACCGGTGACAAGGCGCGTCTCCTTCCAAATGGTCTGCTCGAAATCACTGGGAGAGTCGGCGCCATGATCAAGATTCGTGGCTATTCAGTAGTTCCTGGCAAGGTGGAGAGCGCGATCCTGAACCACCTGGCCGTGAGCCATTGTGCCGTGGTACCTTTTGGAGAAGGCATCGATCGGCAACTGGTTGCATACATCGTGCGAGACAAAGAAACTTCAGCAGAACGTCCGGAACTTGAAATCGATCGAACGGGACGCAGTACTACTGCCAGACGCATGTTAATGGCATATCTCGCTCACTACATGATTCCGGCGCTTTGGGTCGAGCTCGACAGTCTCCCTACCAGCGACGTATCGGGCAAAGTCGATCTCAAAGCACTGCCTCCACCGAGACCCAGCTCGCCCACTGGTAGCGCCCGCAAGTTCGAGCAGAGCCCGATCAAGATCGAACAGATAACCGAAATTTGGGCGTCCATTCTGGGAGTCAGCGCTAGCTCAATTACTCCAGAGTATAACTTTTTCGATCTTGGTGGTCATTCTCTCCTACTCGCTGATCTGGCTGCGCGCTTGTCGAACACTTTCGGTTTCAGAGTTCCAGTTGCACGTCTGGCCAATCCGGCAACGCTTAACGGGCACCTCGATACCGTTCGTGCCATCCGCGATGGCCACACTGCTGAGGTACAGGATAATCTTCCGACTGTGCTGCGTGCAGATTCAGTTCTAGACAAGGATATTCAACCTCAAGATGCCAAGATCTGTGCACTCAAGGATGCTAAGACTGTGCTTCTTACTGGTGTCACCGGTTTCCTAGGCGCTTTCCTACTCCGAGATCTCCTGGAAAGCACGTCTGCGCAGATTATTTGCATGGTCCGCTTTGCAGACTCATCACAAGATGATGTTCCCGCAGGTATTGCCAGGATCCGCAGGAACTTGCTGGACTTCGGCCTCTGGAGTGATAATATCATGGAGCGCGTGGAGATCCTACCCGGAAACTTATCTCGCAAGCGATTCGGTCTTGCACCAGATACTTTCAAAGCTTTGGCTGAACGTCTCGACGTTATCATCCATGCTGCTGCTACCGTCAACTTGGTCTACCCATATGCCGCGTTGCAGAAGCCCAACGTGGGTGGTACAAGGGAGGTTCTGCGTCTTGCCGCCCAGGGTGGCGCTACGGTTCAATACGTCTCTACCAACGGAGTACTTCGTCCAGCTCCCGGGCGGGAAGGATGGTCGGAAGACGCCATGCTAGAGGTCGACGATGTAGTCAAGCTCGCTGACGGTTACGGTCAAACGAAATGGGTTGCTGAGCAGCTTGCTCTGGAAGCTGGGCGAAGAGGTCTTCCTGTCAAGATCCATCGTCTAGGTACCATCAGCGGCCACAGCGAGACAGGTGCTGCAAATGCATGGGATCTGCTCACGGCCTTGATCGTGGAATCGGTCAGAATCGGTTATTACCCGGATGTCAAGGGTTGGCGTGCGGAAATGACGCCAGTCGACTTCGTCAGCAAGGCTATCCTCCATCTCGGCAACCAGACCGAGACCGAGCAGACGGTCTTCCATATCGGTGACCCTGATCCGGTCGATATTAGCCACGTTTTCGAAGATCTCAGTGTTCTGGGGTACCCTACTGAGCCGATGGAATTCGAGAAGTGGACTAGGCTTTGGGACGACAAGCGAGGTGCTGCTAAGGGTGGTGACGGCGCTTTCACAGTCGACATTCTTCGAAGCGGTATGCCGAGCATTGAATTTTTGAGGGACGTTGTCGTTCTTGACAATGCAAAGACTAGGCCACTGCGTCGTTCTGTTGAGCGCCCCAAGGTCGACCAAGTCCTTCTTGAAACATACACACGGCATTGGTACGCTCGAGGATGGCTACCAAAGCCACCAAAGAATCAGGACGCCGCAGGTGGTTCCGCTAAACTCCCCAGAAGAGGCCCGCTCTTCGGCAAAGTCGCTGTCGTAATGGGTGCTTCCTCCGGCATTGGCGCCGCCACAGCCGCAGCTCTTGCGCGAGAAGGCTGCCACGTCGCCCTCGCAGCCCGGCGCATCGACGCCCTCGAAGACCTAAAGAAGCGCCTCGTCATCCGCGAAGGCAAGGTCATCACACAGAAAACTGACATCACCGATAAAACGCAAGTCGAAGCTCTCGTGGCCACAGCAGAGAAACAGCTCGGACCCGTCGACATCTTCGTCTCCGTCTCTGGCGTCATGTACTTCACCATGATGGCCAACACGCTAACAGACCAATGGAACCAAACCGTCGACGTAAACTGCAAAGGACTCCTCAACGTCATATCCTCCATTGTCCCCTCGATGCTCAAACGAGGCAAAGGCCACCTCCTCGCCATCTCTTCGGACGCGGGCCGCAAAGTCTTTCCGGGCCTGGGCGTCTACTCGGCATCGAAATCGTTTGTGGAAGCTACGCTACAAAGCCTGCGTCTCGAGACTGCCGGCACGGGTCTGAGGGTTACGAGTGTGCAACCGGGCAATGTGGCGACGGACCTGCTCGGTATGAGCACAGACCAGGAAGCGTTGAAGAAGTTTGGGGAGCCGACTGGTGCCAAAGTTTTGGATCCGGAGAATGTGGCCGAGTGCATTGTGTATGCGCTTAAGCAGCCGGATCACGTTTCTGTTAACGAGGTGCTGATTGAGCCGAGGGATGAACCTATTTGAGTGCTTGCATCGAGTAGAGTATCGGTATCGGTATCGTTGTATAAGCTTTTTTTTTCGTTTTCGTTTTGCTTTTTACGTTCTCGATAGAGATGGGCAAGACGAGGATAGTTTAGCTATCCCGCATAAAAACACGTAGATGTAGATGTAGACGTAGATGTTTCAATAGCATTGCTTCATGTTCTTTTGTGTGCTTTTCTTTCATACTTTTCTTTACCCCCTCCCTTCTGCAATCCAATCTAATCCTTGTTCCGAATAAAAGGGAAAGAAAAGAAACAATGATACGCCCTACATAACCCGCCTATTGGATCCGCATTCGGGGTTTGGAAATAGGGTAGCGGGGGGTTTTTTTTCCTTTTTTTTTTCCTATTCGGAGCAGAAATTTGGGGTTGGGGGTTGGGGTCGGAATTGGATGTGGTTGTTGGTGTGGGTTGATGCCGGGTTGGGGAGATGGGTAGGTAGGTGGGGTTGGGGTTGGGGTTGGTGCTTCTGGTGTAGTGGTGGTGTATACCCACTGAGGTGCATATAAACCAAAGCTACCGCAACAATATCGAGAATGCGTTCGGTATGCGTAGTAGCCTAGGTCCACCAAGCACGCCACGCACACAAAGCCAAACTATTTAACCCATCTATTACCTACTGACTTCCTTATCAACCGCACAATCCTATCTCGTCCCACGCTTAACCCGCACCCAAGCAGCCCCCCCCCCCCCCCCCCCCCCCCCCCCCCCCTTGTTTTTAAGATTGATACACAAAAACACACATCTCAGCACGCCAACTACCACTCCCGACCCCGAGATCGCTCCGTATACCCGTCTTCGCGCTCGTAACTGTCTGTGTCTGCATCTGTGTATGTAGGCTTATTCTGGTCGTAGCGTGCGTATTTGCGGTCCTCTTGGTCTTCTTGTTGGTAACGGTTGTTTTGGTCTTCCTGTCCGTAGCCGTTCCGCTCTTCCTGTCCGTAGCTGTTGTTCTGCTCTTCCTGCCCGTAGCCGTTCCGCTCTTCCTGCCCGTAGCCGTTCCGCTCTTCCTGCCTGTAGCTGTCGTTCTGCTCCTCGTCATATCCATAGCTTTTCTTTGGTGCATACTCCTCGTCCTCAAGTTCAGTGGATCGCTCCTCCCGCCCATATCCATAGCTCTTCTTCGGTGCATACTCCTCGTCAGGCTCGTCTTCGGTGGATCGCTCCTCCCCTTCATATCCATTCTGTTGACCATAGCTTCTAGACTGTTCATCATCTACACGTCGAAAATCAATTAGTAACCAATCTTGCCGTTATATCGGGTGTGTATTGGAGTCATGCTTACCGTCATCGCGTGCAGCTCGCTCCTCATACGAATTATCCCCATCCTGCTGACCTTGGTCGTCAAGACTGCGCTGCTCGCCCTCTGCCGCCGCATCATCCTCAAGAGGGTATCCTTCACAGGGCGTCCACTCGATTGCTTCCCTATTCTCTCCGCTGTCGTCCAGCGGGGATTCGGAAGCCATGCAATCAGCATTGAAATAGCAGGCACCTTTATAGATGCCCTTCGTTTTGAACTCATATTCGGTTTTCGCCGATTTCCACGTCATGGTGTACGGAACCTCGAGTTCAGTTAGAGTCATAGTGACTTGGGCGCTGACCCTGGTATTTGGCGGTGCTATGACAGGCACCGTCAACCCGTAAGCTCTGCTGTTGGTCTTATGCTCGCCCTGCTTGACGTCCATGGTCTTGGATACTGAGATCGTGGAGGAAGCACCGACAACTTCAGGTACGCCAACACTCACGGTGATCGATGCTGTGATATCGAGACCGTTAGTTTTCTCCCAGATGTGAGTTGTGGTCTTGGTCTCCACGAGTGTAAGAGTGAGGGGTTGGTTGATGGAAGTGGCATTTGTTTCACTTCCCGTACCTGCACAATGATGTTAGCAAGTGGCACGAGACTGCGCAGAATGAGGATGGACCCAAGCGATTTGGTTCCTGCTCAGTACCGCCATATCCTCACTTACTGCCGTGGAACAGCAAGAGGCTTACTTACTAATGACGACTGGTGTTTCGCTCAACAGTTTGCCCACGTCAACATCATATTTTATATCCACAAACTTGACGTCTTCCAAGAGGAAGCTCCAGTACTGGTCATCGTCCGTCTCGCCATCGGCCTCGGAGTTGTTCACGCCATCGTCCGTGGACGTCACGACAGTATTGCTGGAAGTGTTTTTGAGGCGAAACCAGCCCGTACGCTCCCCTTTTCCGGGCTCCTAAATGAATATTAATCGATGCTGTGAAGGTGCTCATGGTATGAGATGGCCAACTTACAATTTTGAACCATTGATCTGCCCATTTGCCATTTCCATCGGTGTGATCTACGTAGGGCTCCTGGTGGGTTCGGGAGAAGATGCAGTTGTCGGTGAAATTGCTCTTCACTAGATACCGTCCTTCCCATTCGCCAGTTCCGGGCTGGAGATGAAACCATTGGTCGGAAAAGGCGTCTTCACCCCCGTAGTCTCCAAAAGTGGGCTCCTCCTTTCGGGAGAAAAGAACCTTGCTGTTCGACTTGTTCTTGAGACGGAAGGAAAGCTCCTTAGGTGGGATGTAGGACTCAGACATTGTGAAAGAAATCGCGGAGATGGTGAAGTGAGAGGATATTAGTGCGATTTTGAGGTATTGATGATAAGTAGATGCTGTTGGTAAGCTCTGTCGCAGTGTGACTTCTCCGTTTCACGCGAACGTCTACGTTATATAGTCATATCGACATGCGCGCATACTGGGCTCCACGATGCTATGATGCTCGGCGAGACGCCATGAGGCTTGCATGGGAGCTGTATCGTATACCGCCAACAGTGGACATGCTGACAGTCAAATAATCCTTGGAGATACGCAGTGCCAAAGTAATGACCAATCACAAGTTCCGTAGGGGCTACTGAAGTGTAGGGCTGATGTCGTCCTCGATCTGTTCTCGGCGAACTTCCCTAAAGCAAGCGGTGTGTAAGCTGGGATATGGGCTTGAGTGTAATCAAGAATGTATGGTTGTATGGTTGGACCAACCACAACGTAATGCGCATTTTGTCGCCAAGATGGGGCAAGGCGCAGTTGCGCTCGTATTCCTCCAGCTTTCGAATCCTACAGCAATTTTTGCACGCCATCGACCACAATGAGCTGTAAAACGAAGAATATCTGCATCCACTTTTCCGGAGTGGCCGAGAATACCGCAGGCTCAGGGCGTATAGCGATGTACACGATGGCGTGCACCCCATCTTGCAGGAAGTGGACCCAAACGCATGTGTAACAGCGCTTTCTAACCTAGCTGGGGTATCTCTGCGATGAGAGCATCTCGGATGGTGTGAAAATTTTCAGCGTGTTCGCTGTGGTATGTTGGGGTGTTTTTGTTGGTGAAGGAGCAACCAGTGCTGCTGCATCGCAGCTTCGTTGATTGCTGTGGAATAATGCGAGCTTGAAGGTTTTGCGATTAGTTTGCCGGCACTAATTAATGCTATACCGAGGTGGGACACACAACGAGCCAGGACCCTGATCGAGCCACCCCACCAAAATATCACCACCACAAAAATGAGGCTGTAGAACGCCACACAAAAGCTATTATCAAGAGATTCTCTGGTGCATTGTTCTATCTACGCATGCGAAACTTTCTATCTAATTAGAATATCTTTTTGGGCGCTGTATTGATCGCGTTCTGGTGGATAGAGATGGGGCTTGGCGCGGCGGTGGTGCAGCTCC